>JAXQQM020088924.1:0-22624 GCA_034641835.2 Pinus albicaulis
CATATATATATATATATATATATATATATATATATATATACATACATACATACATATATATATATATATATATATATATGTATATATATATATATATATATGTCTCATATATCAGCCCCTGGGATGGGACAAACCTCTCTCTTCGGATCTTAACGATAGTCTCCTTTCTTGAAATTGGCCTTAAGGGAATTATGGAGGCTCTTGCAGCATAAGGCTCTTGGAAATTTGGGAACTTGAAGACTAGCTTGCGATGGAGATGGGCAAGATTTTATAGATGGAGGAAGGGGAGTTGGGATCCCTATAATCATGGGATTGGCCCTATCCTCAAGGAAGCTTCCATGAGAGGTGGAAAACCACTTCCTCTCTATGGAAACCCGTAGCCAAACCTCCCAACTCAAGATAGATACCAGTTCATGAATTAGTTAAGATGAAACTTCCACCATTTATAAAAAACACTCCTTAAATTGGCTGGCGTGAGTGGGACTCTGGGACAGAGCACCAATCGGCGCGACCTCTTTGAAGGATTTTCCCCATTGGCACAGGTACTGAACTGTCTGCTCGTGCCAATGAAAAAAGGGCCATTTTTAGAGTTTTTTAGAAGGAGATGTCTTTAGGGAAATGAAAGCTCTTGTTCAGAGGGATGTCATGAAAGTGCTTTCAAGCCATGTTACTACTCACAGGTCACGAAATGAGCCCTCCAATGTGCGGGATGGGGATTGCAGGGACGGTGATAAATTACTATGTAACAGATGCCCCCTAAAGCATGCGGCCCAAGAGAGAGAGAGAGAGAGGGGTGAAATGCTTTACGAGAATGTGTCCAACTGAAAACTCCACTGTCGGAAAACCTGCGTGGAGAAATACAACTGATATCTCAAGTACATGATATATATGCGGTATGGGCACAACCATCCATAACAGTGTATACAATAATCTAGATCCAAGGCATGGACGCAGCCATCCAGTGAGGATCGATAAATAGACTCAGGTATGGCCGCAGCCATCCAGTAAGTGAGTCATGTAACTAATCATAATAATCAACAAAATCGCAGCCTGGTTTACAACAAACACAATCTAGGGTTTTGCACTCCATCTCGACCCGAAAAAAGTACAAGTTCAAGCATGCGAATAAATGGGCTGAAGTCGAACATGTGAGAACATTTTCTGATTACCATCCAATGATGAAAGTTGTTAACAGACGCGAGAGGTACCACCAATAATGATGATGGCCCTCAAGGTACTACAGGTACAATCTATGGCATGCAAATCAATGAAATGGCATCGAACACCCGTAGAATCACTCGATCGGAGGCCAATAATGAAAAACTTGCATCGAATGCGAAGAAACTGCCATTGAGGCATGCAGGCTCCAAGGCACCAAAAGGGAGTCTCTAGATCAGCTTCTCGGATAATGAGTTGAAGTCGACAGGAAGTGACCTTGATCGAAGGTGGGCCATAATTTTTCCCACATCATCGACATGAGACATAGGAACATAATGTTTTTGTGAATCATGATCAGATGAGAATCAGAGGGTGGTTGATATTTGCAGAGGTCAACTTCTATTGAACATATGAACAGCACGACAGTGGACTTGGCAGTATTTGACATCAAAATATCAGAGGTCATAGTGACGAGGAAAAGAGAAGATGAGAGGTCAAAAGGGATTACCCAAACCCATGGAGGCAAGTGAAAAAAGAGATGAGATGTCCCCAACCTAACACGAATGCAGACAAGTGCCATGTTCAAGAGCGACATACTGCCGACACGATAATGATGCTGGTTCCATTTTTTCCCCGCCATTTCTGGCGAGTACCCCAATTATTTTTTATAACAAGCTTGAAGAGGATAGCATATGCTTGTGGTATAAGTCCATCCTAGTACATTTAACGAGCCCTAGGAAGGAGAGACTCGAGTATCGTCATTACAACTGAATCCGATGTCATCAGGGTTTAACGAGTCTGACAAAGGAAGAACTCGACATCTTTTCATGTTTATAGAGTTTGAAAAGACAGCTGAAAAGTAAACTCCAATGGTCCCTTTTCGTAAATAGTTCCTCAGATCCGAAAAGGTAGAAAACTATGTCTGAGAAAACCTCCTAGTCGCGATAGGCTAGGGTATTCCTTTTTCGTAAATAATCTATCCTAGCCCGGAAAAAGGGGTAAACGTATACTGGGTAGATGTCGTTTCGTGTCCACTTTAACGAGATCGAAATGACAAGGGCCTCGACAATCTTTTCATGTTTAGAGAGTCAGAAAAGAGATAAAAGATGACTCCTCCTGGAGGAACGAGTGGTATAAAGGGTAGCAACTAGTTCCAGTAATGGTGGAACTGCTCAGAACAAGTAAAGGTTAAGAGGCTAGCTAACAAGACCACTCATCGCAGTGGTTCCTCAGGAATGGGTAAAACAACCAAGTGAAGGCATATGATCGGCCAAGCAGATAGTGACGATGGAATAAAAAAAACCAAGACTCATCTGGCAAAAACAGGCTAATAAAATGGCAATCATGTGAGGTAAAATGGGGATGGTTTCATTTTTACACAAGCTTGAAATCAGGAAACTCTGCTTGAAGTTGGTTTCATTTTTACAAAAGCTTGAAACAAAGATAAACTATGCTTGAAACCAGTTTCATTTTTACACAAGCTTGAAACGGAAACAAACTATGCTTGAAAAAGTAAGCATGCCCCCAACATGGTGACTCAATTCGAGATACATGCCCCCCAAGCTTCAATCCATATGAAAGGCAGATGGAGTGAAGGTTCAAATTACGAGACCAAGAGACTTGACTGGGATTTTATGAGAACTTATCAAAGACTCGAATTGAACAGGAACGTGTTTCATTATTTTAACGAGGTTGACACATTAAAAGAACTATCCTCAAATGTCCTTGTTTAATTTTTTAAGGAGCTTGACACAAGTCAAGGAACTTTTCTCCGACCAGCTTGTTTCATTTTTTAAGGATCTTGACACAAGAAAATGAACTGTGCTCCGACCGACCTCATCATAATCAACAAGAATTCATTACTTCCAAGAGTTCCACTCCCGATGGAAGGAAAAAATCCTGGAAGTTAGGACCCAATGCCCCCAGCACCTGATGCACAATGGCACTATCACCGGGTACATGCACGAGGTAGGTAGCCACATAGTTGACCTGCGGTGAGGCAGATAGAACGGGTGGATAAAAACTAGGAAGGGATGATGGAGGGCTAGGTGCCATGTCAGGACCAAAGAACGAAAGCTGATAAATGGTCACGATCTGTCCTTCATGCGGAAAACAGACCACATGAAAAAGGGAGGAGACGAGTGCTCCCATGGCATAGGTGTAATCGCACCCCAAAAGCAGATTGAAATCCAAGGGGCCAGGAACAACCATCACTTCCATATGGACGGTTTTACCTCCCAATGTAACAGGTAACCTTGGAAGGATCCCTAATGGTTGACTCATTCTTCTGTTAAATGCCAACAGATTCTGTGTAACAGGCGCAAGAGGCAGCGAACCGAAAGCTTGTCAGGTATTTGAGGATAGAACACTAACAAACGCGCCTTCGTCTATAAAGGTGCTAGGTACGACCAGACCAAAAGCCTGTACTGTGATATCTAAAGGCACATAAGACGGAAGGCGGTATCCCGCAAATCGACTCCAATCAAAGGAAGCAACCAAACTACTTGGAGGGGCTACCATCGAACCGAGATGGTCTTCCCCTGGTGTTACGGAAGAAGAAGAAGCATCCTCCATGACCTCCATCTCGAAGGTGGGAGGAGTATCCTCCAGGACCTCCATCACGGGAGGTGGAGGAGCAACTTCTTGAGGTATAGGGACAGGATAATCTTTCCCCAAGTCCGAGGAATCTGAAGAAACAAGAAGAACCTGAGGGGTGTGAGGTCCACTCTCCACGGAAAGGACCTGTTGCACCGTAGAAGGGGCCAGCTCATCTGATCCCATGACCAATGGTTGGTCAGGAATGGGTTCCTGAATTTGAATTTCCGAGAGAGCGTGATCGACCAAGGATGACTCTTGACCAATCATAGGATCAGCTGGTGGAGGACTCAAAGAAATTTGTTTATAACCAGCTGGGAGGCATGGTGTAGAAACAACCGAGTTGTCCAAGACTCTCTTGGCTTCATCCATATACGGACAAAGGTGAATGGCATGGTGCCCTTCACACAACTTACAGGGATTGGTGAGCTTACCCTGATTCTTAGGAGCCTTACCAACACCAGTTCAATATTTGCCCCCAAATTGACTCTCGGAAGCCAAAGGCAATGGCAGACGACCGCTGGACCATTCTTCAAGCACCTTGGGAATGCCAGGGTAGTCTCGAAGAAGATGGTCTCCCGTGCACAACATGCAAGGGAACTTGACTTTCCACAGAGGGTTGGGAGGTTTATCAAGAGGAGACTTCTTCGGGGAAACATCTACAGAGCTAGCCTCTCCTTTATCTGACTTCTTCTTCTTTGTATTCTTCTTCTTCTTCTTAGCCACCTGGTTACTCGAATCTAGACTTTCACCAGGTGAAGTAGAAGAGGAGGACGCAGAAACAGGCGAAGAAGGGGAGAGTTCCACCTTGGAATCAACATGATGTTGTCTAGGCGGAGGAACTAATTGAACAGTGGCTGAGACATTTGGGACCACAGAGGTTGAGAACAACCAAACAGGCAACCCAACAGTTAACCCAGGAAGGGACAACGTTGCCATGTAAGGAGAACCAACGTTTCCAAAAGGAGGAAAATGTCCAGGATTCCCATCGGAGGGGATTCCTTGGTTGGTGAACTCTGGAAAAGTTTCCTTCAACAACTCAAAACCGCACATAGGCTAAAAACAAAGGCACACATTCAAACGACCAACAAGAAAACTCCAATAGGGCGTGTGATCGCGGGTGATTTATTTTACCACATTGAAACTTAGAAACTTCACCGTTTCATGTTTTAAGAGTCGAGAAATGGATGAAAGGTGACTCTATCTCTTTAAGATTTGATGCAAGCGTGAAAGGACAAGCGCTTGGTGATCCTTTCAAATTTAAAGAGTCAGAAAAGATCAAATGACTACTCAGGAGTACTAGCAAAAGGGTGTATCAAATAATCATGAACTGTAATATACACCTTGGTTTCAAAATGAAAGAGAAATCAACCAAGGACTTAATGTACGTGCAGGCAATCTCCCTGAATGCTGTGTCCGGTGTATCACAGGTATAGGGCGGCAGACTCGGCTTCCTATGGATAAAGGATTGAAACCTAGTGGGGTCTCCCTTTATATACACGATGGTACGGGGAGCACAAGTCCGTACTAAAGCTGTCTAAAGCCAAGAGGTGAACGACAGCTACTAGGTTTTAAGATGCTGGAACATGTCTCTAGCCTAGACCTCTAAATGGGTTTCGTTAGATTTCAATGCTGCCTTAGTGTAAATTGAGTAAATTTTAAAGTTTATCTTCAATTACGTTTCAGTTTTCAGGCCCTAGCGAATGTAATGTCTCAAAATCTCCTAAATGCACTCTATATGCCACAGTATATCATTTCATTCGATGAAAGCTATTTATGAGAGAGTTGAGAGCTTTTCACACAATAACTAAATGAACAAAAAACAACCAATGATGTCTCTAATGTAGCTAATGAAAACTAAAAAGCTTTTCGTTCAAAGTTACTGATCACTACTAATACCGAAAAGATCTAATTCTCATTAACTAATGAAAAGCAAAAGAGATTTTTTTTTTGTTGTATTTTCAATATTTCAGAGAAAAGTGTGCTAAAAATGAAAACTAATGCAAAAGCGATTCGAGAAATCATGATAAGAGAGAAAAAACAAACAAATTTCACTCAACAACAATCACAATCAGACCTCAAATCAACCAAAAGTCCCTCAAAACGAAAAGAATCCCAAAGACTCCAAATGAGTCGTGTAATCTAGGCCCAAACAAGACAAGGCGGAATTTGAATGGAAAAGAGAACAATCACTCAAACAACGTGATGAGACAATAGAAAAACACCAAACGAATGCAAAGAAGCAATCACAAAGTTGACTGAACTGATAGGAACCGAAAACTCCCAAGGAAGTCTTGACACACAATAGCACCTAGATGACCTAGGGCTAGAATGCAAAATCGATGGAAATGGGAAAAAAAACAAAGGGCGAAGGTAACAGTCAGTCAATCAAGGCTCCAAAACACTCAAACAGTGGAAAAATCATGACCAAACACACAGATCAGGCTTAGGAAGCTCCAAACTGAGCAAACCCTAGTACCTCACAGGATTGGCGTGACTATGAGGCTATAACTAGCGCCAGAAAGCAATTGGCGTGGGTAATACACAAGCAACCTGTGCCAATGGGCACGACTGTCAAGATGAAAAGCGTGCCAGTCGATTTTCTAAGTCAAAAAAAATAAAAAAACAATCCAACAGGTAGACCAGTGATGATCAAGCTATCAAAGACCCAAATTCACAGAAATAACCAACCCGAAAGAGCTGATCAAGCAAGGAGGATCAAGAATCAACCAAAAAGACAAGACAATGCTCAAAGGGTTCAGTTTACAAACTAAACCGGAGATTGACTGAAGAAACTTTGATCTACTTCACAATTACAGAGCAAAATCGTTTCGAAGGCTATCTGGCCAACTTCAGGCTCCGTATATAGCTTATAAAACGAACGACAACAAGCTAATGATCCCCAGTGGAGTCACCAATTTGTTGTGGAGGTAAATCCCCTCTGTGGACAGAGGTAATCCTTACTAGCCCAGACCGGGTCTAGCAAAAATCATTCACGCTATAGTGCAGGTTCCTAATTGCAAATAGACCAACTAGCGATGAAGGCTTACCTGGAATCCAACACTGTTGCTTGTAGAAGAGGTAGCGCTCTTGTTCCTTAGCTCTGGAAAATCACAATCCCCACGATCTCCATGATAGGACACCTGCACATGCGAGAAAAAAAACAAACGCAAGCGTAAAATCCAGTAGATGCAACTATATTTCAGTCAGAAAGGGCATAACTCATCATCATAAATAACAACATGAGTGGAACCATAACCAATAGTTGTTCATTAATAATCAATCAAAGGAAAATTACAACCATAGTTCTAATGTTGAATTCTCCTTCGGCGGGTCCCCAGCAGAACATGTCTTGAAAAGCCTGTCAAGGATGGGACAAACCTCTCTCTTCGGATCTTGACGATAGTCTCCTTGCTTGAAATTGGCCTTAAGGGAATTATGGAGGCTCTTGCAGCATAAGGCTCTTGGAAATTTGGGAACTTGAAGACTAGCTTGCAATGGAGATGGGAAAGCACATAGATGGAGGAAGGGGAGTTGGGATCCCTATAATCATGGGATTGGCCCTATCCTCAAGGAAGCTTCCATGAGAGGTGGCAAACCACTTCCTCTCTATGGAAACCCATAGCCAAACCTCCCAACTCAAGATAGATACTAGTTCATGAATTGGTTAAGACGAAACTTCCGCCATTTATAAAAAACACTCCTGAAATTGGCTGGCGCGAGTGCAACTCTAGGAGAAAGCGCCAATCGACACGACCTCTTTGAAATATTTTCCCCATTGGTGCGGGTAGTAAACTGCCTACTCGCGCCAATACAAAAAGCGCCATTTTTAGGGTTTTTCACAAGGAGATGTCTTGAGGGCAATGAAAGCTCTTGTTCAGAGGGATGTCATGAAAGTGGTTTCAAGCCATGTTACTGCTCACAGGTCACAAAATGAGCCCTCCAATGTGCGGGACGGGGATTGCAGGGACAGTGACAAATTACTGTGTAACAGTTAATTTGCGTGAGCATTTTCTTGGATCACCTACATGACATTTGAAGGACCAATGATCTTAATTGCAAAATTATCGTTATATTGCTTCAGCATGTTGGTGGGTAGCAATAAAAAATTGAATTTTTATTCCATTTTCACATACTATTTTCATCCCTTGAACTTCAACAACAATATATTTCATAGGAAAATTTTACCTATGAAGCAAACAGGGTCAAAAAAATATGGTCTATTACTTTGTGTGAGAATTTTCTTGGATCACCTACATGACATTTGAAGTACCAATGATCTTAATTGCTTTTGATTTTTTTAGCACCCCAATCAATTGCCTTCTCCTCCCCTGAAGCTACTATATCCCTCAAGAAGTATGGACCTGCAGGAGATAGAGTGTTTACCAAGGGCTTATTGGTCATATTGGTATAACCATCAGAAATATAATGGACAAGCCATTACAACTCCAACAAGTACCAATCAATAATAGAATTCTCTGTATTCAATCTCTACTTTAGAAAGAGTAGTGTATAGCTTCTTGAAGTTTGGTCCCTTGTACCTCATAGGTGCTTCGTTGACCACCTTAAGCATGTCTTGAAAACATAGTGACCACACTATATTAAAAGGTATCCCACATGAAAATTCAAGGCCATTACAACTCCAACAAGCATGAACTGGTCTTAGAATTATCTCTATAGTGAATCTCTCATTTCATAAAATAGTAGTGAATACTTTCTCAAAGCTTGGCCCCTTTTAATCGTATTTTTCTAACCACCTTCATCATGTCTTGCCAATATTTTGGCCACATTACATTGAAAGGTGTTCTAGATGAAAATATGGCCTTGGAAACTCTATTGTCTGTATCATCCTTTCACCAATATAACATTTTTTGTTGAGGGTCCACTATTAAGTCACTTCCAGGGCTCTTCAACTGTTAAGGGAACTTGCTATCCTTGTTTTAGGATTTCTTGCTTGCTTGGGGAACTTGGACAACTAGGCTTCATCATGTTCCCTTAGAAACTAATTTATTTTTAGGAGAAAACTTCCAAAAACTAAGCTCGTTCAAATGGAGTTTAAAGAAAATGGATTTTAACTCTAGTGTAGGACACACTATAAGCCAACTTATTTGGAGAAATTCTACAAGAATCTTCCACCAAAGGCTTCTTTTCCTTCTTCCTTATCTTTGTCACATACTTCTACAGAGGGAAATCAACATGAGATTTATGTTGATTTTCTTCACAATCCCTTCTCCTTCCAACACTTCTCCCACCATGAACACCACAGATAGCTGCTAAACATGAGGTCATTGCAAAAAAAGTAATAAAGGTAAGAATAATAGGAAATACATGAAGAATAAAGGAGTTTTTTGGCTAAAAGAGGAAGATTTTGACAAATCTTGCACTCTAAACTAGCCAAATGAAGTGCTGTCATTCCAAATACACTCTTCAAATCCATGTTTCTACACTCTGGCTGTGATGTTTCTCTTGAAACCTTACAACCATTGTCCTACTGCACCAAATTCCTATTGTTATGTTGAGACTATGCTACTACTCTTGAAACACTATTACTGTAATATTTCTCTCCAGATTCCTGTTACTATTAGTTCTCTCAACCTCTGAAATTTTTGCAAACAAAAATGTCAAAATGTTTTCTTGGGGCTTGAATTAGGTTTTCTAGGGTTTATGTTTTCTTCCATTGGCTATGGAACCCTCTTCCATCCCCTTTCTCACCAACTACCCTTCCTATATATGCACTGCCTTTTGTATCTTTTTGGAAAAATTTTAATAAATGAGGATCTATTTCTTGAAAATTTTTAATAAGTGAGGATCTATTTCTTGAAATTTTTTTAATAAGTGAGGATCTATTTCTTAGAAAAATTTTAATAAGTGAGGATCTATTTCCTTTTCTTTGAAATAGTTTTAGACAAAAATCATAGAACCAACAATTCCAAACTATTCAACAAATCACCAATTCCAGTGCAGACTCGATGTGGAAGCAACACCCTCCCCGGTGATCCCACTAACAGGTTTTTATCAATACAGCACCGATTAAAATACATAAGACATTCTCATAAACACTATAGCATTGAATGGACCCACATGTGGTGCTATTTCATTCATATATAATCTAAACTATAAAATTCATCAATAAAATATTCTACATATTCTCAGAATGTACACTATATTTAAATAACGATGAAGATTACTGACCATAAAATAAAAGTGCAAGTTAACCTTGCTACTCCATATGAGTATGATATATGTCCAATGGTGACTACAGTACACACAAGTGTACTGAGTTTCTTAATATGACAAAAAAATTGGAAAATGAACAAATAGAAGATAACAACATTTTTGTGAATATGAAAAATGGTTTTAGTTAAACCTAAGTCATTAATTACAATCTTGATAACATGACTTGGGGTGATTAAAGCAACTTAAAACTAAAGTGTACTCCATTTCATTGCCACTAACCTTCCCCCCTGTAATAGTTCCCTATGTATTTTGTTTAACTGGTCACATGGGAACAAGGTATGACTAAGATTAAATATCTATTTTTGGCTCTTAAAGCTGCCCTCTGCTTTGCATTCATACGCCTGCTCATTTTATTAGCTACCATCCCAATGCATCTATCCACTCCCTAGGTAGTTAAATTCTTTTTTGTTACACTTCCAATGTGTATCATATAAATTGGTGCACACGGCATAAACGCTACATTATAGCATCTATATGCAAATGGGAAGAATTTAAGGCAGAAAAGACTTCAAAAATTCTGGCCCTATGGAGTGTCGTGGGTAAAAAGTTGAAAACAAGCAACATAGTTACAGAAAAATCATACTCATGAACCAAAAGAACTACTTCGAGATGGAAAAGGTGCACTTAAACGAAAGAGGGAAGGAATTTCCTTACACCATATGTAGCATGGATCTGAGCGCAAATGTCGTAGACCCACATCAAGGCTAATTTGTAACTAACATAACATATATGTGGGTTTGGTGATAGTGGCAGATTTTTCATTATTAAGAGCCATGGAATGAATTATGAAGGATTTAGTTTTGAGAGCATGCACTCTTCTGAACACTTACAGTAAGAACTAAATAGTGGATTATAAATTGCAAATAACTACAGTCCACAACCAAAAGAGAAACATGCATATACCACATGAAAACCACAACTACCAATATAAGAAGTTAGATATAGTTCTTATGTTGTCCCATCGTATTTGTGAAAACATATTTTGGATGGAAATGTCATTGATTTATGTAACTTGTTATAATCCTTTCATCTTTCCTCAGAAGAATACCAAAATAGAGTTCTAACGAAGTAGCCTTACACCAAAATTAGATAGAGACAATTTTTATTGACAAATTTGGATGAAAATTCGATTAAATTCTGTTATATCCTTTTCATAAAATATTGTAACAGAACACCAACAGAGTTTGTAAGGAACTGTTATTACACAACCATAAAGAAATGTGAACTATAGAACATAAACATATAGAAGATGTCTGTAGTTCTTGAGTTGTTCCCTCTGATTCCTGAGTATTGAAGAAATATTGTAATGGAATCATCTTCAAGGAATCCTTCTTCATCCTCTTAATAACATGAATAGAAGCTAAAGCTTCGGAAACTGTGGTTGTGATATGAATTTTATATGCTAATTCCATTCATCTCAACTTCCTCCCATATATTTGGTCTAATGCATATCCTGAATTTTCAATCACCAATAACTGAATCTGACCATTTGCAATCATTTCATCTGCATGTGGGCACTCTTCATGGAGTTTTAAAACTCTTTCCACTCGAATTCCTTCCATTTTCAACAAACTAGTTGTGCCAGTTGTTGCAAAAATTGTAAACTGAGTTCACTGAATCCGTTTGCAATTGTTGGGAGGCTTGGTTTGTTGAAATCACTTAAAATTAAAAACACCATGCCTATAATAGGAAATTTTTTATTTTCTGCAATTTGTGCTTGGGAAAATGCCATAGGAAATTTAAAGTCTATGCCCATCACTTCTCCAGTGATTTTCAATTCAGGACCAAGAACCACATCACAACCTTGATATTTTTCAAATGGAAGCACTGTCTCCTTGACAGATACGTGACTTGGAATAACTTCCCATATAAAATGAAAGTCTCAAAGATATTTTCCTGACATAAGAAGCATGACATACTTTGCTAAGGGGTTTCCAATTTCCTTTGAGACAAAAGGTATTGTTCGTGATGCTCTAGGATTTGTTTCAATAAGGTAAACTTCACCAGAAGGTATGATTGTATATTGGAAATTCATCAGTCCACGGACACCAAGCCGCTTTGCCAATTTAGATGTCCATGATCCAATGATTGACAAGCATACATATGAAATTGTTTCTGTAGGAATATAACAAGATGAATCACCAGAATGCACAACTTCTTGCTGAATGTGATCCATGATACCACCAATGATCACACTAACTTTAGAATCTATCAAAGAATCTACATCAATCTTACAAGAATTTGCTAGGTACTTATCAACGAATACTGGCCTTTATGGGTCCACCTCTACTGTAGTTTCTAAGTAATGCTTCAATTTGTCGTCACTATATATAATTTCCATTGCATGACCACCTAAAACATTAGAGGGCCTAAAAAGAACAGGATATCCAACCTTTCTTGCTATGGCCAATGCATCCTCATCACTCTTAGCAATACCACCTTGAGGTTCCTTGACTTTTAGCTCATCCAACATTACATTGAACTTCTCTCTATCTTCAGAAGCATCTATTGAACCAGGAGAAGTCCCCCAAATTTGAAAAATACCTTCCCCACTTGCACCCACAAGCTTAAAATCATCGAGGTATTGTTCTATGGGTAGAGGTAGATTCAAAGGTCTTTACCCTCCAAACTATACAATTATACCATTGGGCCTCTCTTTGTCAATGACATCAAAAACATCCTCTATTGTAAGAGGTTCAAAGTACAGTCTATCACTAGTATCATAATCTATAGAGACAGTCTCAAGGTTTGAATTCATCATGATGGTTTCATATCCTGCATCCTACGAAGTGTAAGAAACATTAGAAAAATTCCATAGAGGTCAATAATTAGCCACTCAGATAGAGGAAAATAATCTAGCGAATAATGTAGATGAGTTTAGCCAAAAAACCAATCAAGGTTTATCCCTCAAGTGATATGAATACCATCCTATTTAAGGGCTGAAATAATATCAAACAAAGCTTCGTCTTGTGTCTCGAATAAGCCAAATAATAGCCATTAGGGTCGAGACTCAAATAGCTAAAATGCTTATTTGAATTGTTCCAAAGAACGTCCAAAATAATTTGTAGTCATTAGCCCTCAAATGAGCATGTAGTAGACCTTGGAACAGTGTGTAATTGGCCTTAGATTAGCCTGATGAAGGGTCAAAATTCATCCTCTGAGGTTGCCTTAGATGACACAGATGCAAGCCTCAGAAAAACACAGAAATTTACCTTAGACTTAAAAATGCACAAAAAGCATAAACATGAAACCTCTGAATCTCCATGCACAAAAAAACATAAAAATGAAACCTAAAATCACAAGAATATTGGCATCTTTCTTTTGTTTTGTGTTCTTCTCCAAGCTTCAAAAATTTAGAGAAAACAATCTACTTGTCAATTCTCACTTTTGGAGAGAAAACATGTTTCTTTTGATAGTGGTCGTATATTATTTTTTGATATTATTGAGTACAAATGTGCCTCTGAAAATCATAATCATTATGCCTTACTCATGTATGTTATGGATGAGATTGCCTTAGAGAATATGATATGGATCTAGGTAATGGAAAAATTGGAACCTTGTAGATGACATGCGTATGCTAGTGGCCACTAGCAACTTGAGTATGCCTCTTACGTTGCAACCTAGAAACCTAGAAGTTGAAATTTATCAATTTATAAGATTTATAACCATCTACTAAGACTTGAAACGTAATATTTGAACTTTATCAATTTGAAAAAACTTATAAGATGACATTCTTCTCTACATGGGCTACATGCTGGATCTCACTGTATACTACTAGAAGGTTCGAAGGGCAAGTTTTTCATTCACAGTTGTGTCTATACAAGTTTTTTTATTGTCCATTTTCTTCTCTTTGTAGTTTGATCTAATGTTAACTTTTAAGTGTTGTACTTAACAGATATGCAAACTCTCTTTAACATGCCCCTTTTGATAAGTTGTTTTTTGTAAACCAATCATGCACTAATATGGAAAATGGAACTGATAATACGTGTCCCTATATTTCTTGTAAATATTAGTTAGGCATCAACCATAGGATAGTTGTTTGTTGCTGGTAAAAAGGTATTAAGTTTGAAGGCACAACTCTAAACTTAGAACACCCTTAATTGTAAGGATTTCTGGCTTTAATGGGTACCTTATGCCCTATTATTAAGGTGTTGCAAATTATGATAGAAATTATGATTATGGGTTTAGTTAATTGTATAGTTGTCTCATAGTGGTTTTTGATCAGAAACCATGTATTCATTCATTCCAAAAGCCAGGAACAATATCTCGAATGCATCATAGTTTAGAGTATGGATATTATACTTGATTGTTTTAGCTAATTGATTCTTGTCACACTATGATGTTTGATCAGAAACCAATTATTCATTCATTCCAAATAGGAATGAGATTTTGAATGCATATTAGCGTTAGCTCACCTTTTTGATCCATTAGATGATCCTAAATTCTTGGTCAATTCGATATGTTAATTTTATTTTCAATTGGTGTTGTTGGGGAGCTTAATCGGGATGGCCAAATTTTTTTTTTGAAAGGACTCTAGTGTGAAGAGTAATGGGAAATAGTGATGGTAGACACCTTAATCCCCATAAAAAATTTTGGTAGAATAATCACTGCTAAAGAAACCAACATTACTAGAGGTTTATTCTATCATTGTCATGCGGATAAAGGATTTGGCTTGTTATTTTGTAGCTTCTAGTGGGTATTATTTTTCTTTTTTGGATATAAATCTGCCATTTGCTAAAATAAACCATTCTATAATTTTCTACCCCCATGTAAACAAATCTTAGCTATGCATTCCTAATAATCCATCTTTTTATGTTTCTAAATATGTATTTCTTGTTTCCACAGTGGAAATATTTTCTTCTGTATTTACATTAGTTCATGACATGGGTTTTTATATCTAGAATTTTTTGCTTCCATGAAGTTTCAATCTTTCATCAGCGGAAATTGAAGTCCCAATATTCTGCTGTTTGCATAAATAGGTAGTTATGGATTTTTCTACCTCCCAGTAATCTTTCAATTTCTTCTATATGTATTCACAATAGGAATATTTTCTTGTCTCATCGGTTATTGTATCATATGCATAGATTAATAGAAGACTGAGATTTAGTGAAGGTTTTTAGTTATAATGGTTGGTAAACTGTATGATTTAAATTGGCAGTGGAAACTAATTTTATTTTCGTAAAAGAATTTTTAGTCTTCTCTATCTTTGTAAATGTGTTGCTCTTGTTTCACAATAGGAGTAGTTGCTTTTAATATTTGTCTAATTCATTTGAGCAAGGGCATCCATGTTTTTGTGAAATTCCCCATTTCTAACGCTTATGTGTCTCTAGACCTTACAAATATAATTAGAGATATATATGGAGCTAGATTTAAAGATTTTGTGGTGCCAAGCTAGATTTATTAAGGAGTGATGTAATCATGGGCCTCTATGCATCCATGGTTTTGTGAAATTCCCCATTTATAGCGCTTATGCATATTTTGACCTTACAAATATAATTGGAGATATATATGGAGCTGGAGTTAAAGAGTTTATGGTGCCAAGGTACATTTATTAAGTTGTGATGTAATCATCAACCTCTATATTTTTTATTTTTGTGCCAGGGCTTATGTGATTGTCACTGAATATTTTGTTTATAAGCTTGTAAGTATAACACTAAGTCAATGCCTGGACAAGGAAAATACTCATAATTTTTTTACATTGTGACCTCCTTCTTGCCTATGCCTATAAACTGGTATTGTTTAATATCACTCTTAAAGTGTGATACATATGAAGTCATAGTTCAGTTTATTTTTGTAGGTTTAAAATCTACAGAAATTGCCAAGCAAAAAGAAAAATTTGCATCAACACATGCTTCAACTACACTTATCTTCCTCCTCTATTGGTGGCTAATTGAGATCTGATCCAACCACTGTCCATTTTGTCTCCAATTCTCATGACTATAGTCACTTATTTTGGTGTTCAGAATTTGGACCTGCTCATGCAGCCCCACTAACTAACTACAAAGAGCCTCAGATTCTTTTTTTGGCATGCCTAAATTGGCTTTCAAAGCCCGAACTGCCTCTAATGCTTGTACACTTGTCATCATTTGCTCTTTGAGCTTCAAATTAATCACTATAAATTATACATGGAGTACATCCAATTTCTTCATTAATAGATTTACCTTCCTATTGCAGCTGCAATTAAAGTTCCATGCACATCTATTGGTGCTTTTTGTTCCAACTTGGCCTCCCCAAATTGTATTCAACTTTTTCATTGATGTGCCACATCAAATCACTTACCCTTTTTTTACTCCACAACCAATGGATATAATTACTTGCTCCCAAAAATAGCATGAAAAACCCAGTGATTCTCAATCTAGGGACAAAGAATCCCTCGAGATTGATTTTTGGTCTTGCACTTATTTGCAAAATTCTTGCACAACTGAGTCATACCAGCCTGCAAACTATAGACTATATTTTCACCAGTAATTATCAAGCCCGGGGGAAGTACATTCATAGGCTCACTTGTGGAAAAATTCTTTCCAGGATGTTGCTTATGAGGATGAGCCCCCAGTAACTGTTGTGAATTAGCTCTCCATGGATTTCCAACAGAGTAGTAGTTAGGAACTGGTCGACCTCCAACCAAATCCTGTTGCATTTAGACATTTTCCCATTTGCTATCTCATGACAGGAGGCTGAATTAACATTGAATTTGGGGCTTTGATTTAATTTATTGAAAGTTTTACAATTTACAATCTATAAAGGTTTCAAGATATAATTTTTAAAAGTCTAATTTAAAGGGTGCTAGCTCAATGGAATAGCACCTGCTTTACAAGCAGGAGGTTGGTGGTTTGATTCCATCATGCCCTGATATTCATATGGAATGGCAGTGATAAATTTTTGGTGACACAGGCTCTTCTGACCATCACCAATGAGATTATGGTGACATTTTTCAACCCTCACCAAAATATGAAATGGTGACGGCCAACGAACGACACCATATATACGCATAAATAGTGATGACCATGAACGGTCCCTCACCATAAATCGTTTTTGTTGATATGAAATGGTGAGGGGCATTATTATTCATTATAGTCATTATTCGTGATGGACCTTGATGTCACCAATGAGCTTATCATGACACTTTTTGATCCTCACCAAATATGAAATGGTGATAGTCAATGAACGTCGCCATATATATGCACCAATAATGATGGTCATGAAAGGTCCATCACAAAAAATCTTTGTTGTTCATATGGAATGGTGACAGTCACTATCTGTCATTATAATCAATATCCGTGACAGACCTTGAATGTCACCACAACACATACTTTCGGCGATGTCACTTTTGGTGATGTTTAGTTTTTTGGTGACAGAGGCTATTGTTCATCACCATTTCTCATATGAAATGGTGACGGTCAATATCAGTCATTATAAATAATTATTGATGATGGACCTTGAATGTCACCACAACACCTATCATTTTCGGTGATGCCACCTTTGGTGATGTTCAGGTTTTGGTGATGAAGGCTCTTTTGACCCTCACCAATGATCTTGTGGTGACATTTTTTGCCCCTCACCAACGTCCTTTTTTCTTGTAGTGCGAAAGCACTTTTAAAGAAATATCAATAAAATTTTTGTTACACTGATGCATTTTGTTTTACTAAGAAGCATCAAACTACCAGCAATTTCTTCATTACCAAAATGGTTGTATGCTACCAAGCTATAAATGCAACATTCTTTAGAATTCCCCTTACAACATATGTTCTTGCTACACAGGTGGAGAGTGAAGGATTACAAATTGTGTGCATTTTTTTGAAAATATGGTATGTAAATGTGATTGTTCATCTAGCTAGTGGTGGAATAATTAACCATAAAATAGTATGGAAAAATACCAGTGAATAATTATTAATGAATTCCTATTAAAAAATATATATATGGACTTTGGACCTTGAGTATAAGTAGAAACATAAATTAACTTCTATAAAACTCTAAAACTCCAATATAAATAAACTCAAAAACATTTTTAAAGAAATCCCAATAAAAATTTTGTTGCAATGATGAATTTTGGTTCAATAAGAAGCATCAAACTACCAAAAATTTATTCATTAACAAAATGGTTGTACACAACCAAGATATAAATGCAACATTCCTTAGAATCACCCTTACAACAGGTGTTAATACTCTACATGTGGTGAGTGAATCATTAAAAATTGAATAAATTTTAGGGTAGATATGGTATCTAAATGTGCTTATGCAAGTACAAGTGTTGAAGGTGGAAGAATTAAGAATGATTTAGTATGGAAAAATACTGGTGAATAACCATTAACGAAGAGAGGCAATAAAAATTTTGGAAAGTTTAAATGAACAGGAAATTGGAATTCCTTGTATAATAAGGGTATTTCAGTCAATGTGAACAATGGGAGTAAACAAATATTGTAATATTTTACTATACTCTATTGAAATAACATCAGATCAAGTGGTAATGGAGAAGATGAGGTAAATAATTATTGTCAAACACATTCATAAGTGAAATACCATCATTATCTTTTAGAGGTATAATGGAACACATCGATGATACATGAAAGGACAATTATTGTCGTGTCCAATAAAATAATTGTCAAAAAGATGTATAAAAAAATAAAAGGAACTATTAAATTGTATAAATGTAACTAGAGGAATCATACTCGAGAAGAAAAAAATTTCAATAAGTTTAATTGAACAGGAGTTTGGAATGACTTGTATAATAAGGGTATTTCTTTCAATTTGAACCATTGGAGTAAAAAAATATTCTAATTTTGTATTGTGCTTTGTTCAAATAACACCAGATAAAGCAGTAATGGAGAAACAAAGGTAAATAATTTTTGTCAAACACATTCATAAGTGAAATACCATCACTTTGTTTCAGAGGTATAATGGAACAAGTTGATGATACACGAAAGGAAAATTATAGCCATGTCCAATAAAATAATTCTCAGAAAATTGTTTGAAAAAGATATTGGAGTATTACACAATAGAAACTTAACTAGAGGAATCATACTCCAAAAGTAATGAAATAATAGTATAGAAATAAACATTGCGATTATAGATCTTGTGGAAGGGAATTTAAAATAACCCAAAAAAAGTTAAGATCATTCTCCCAACATACACAATATCGTTTAGGAATGTGATCCAGGTGGATATTGGTGGCCACTCTCCTATTCCTCTTGGGGCCTCATCATTGTTTCTATCAATTTTTCAGTTTCGTTAATAATAGCACAATTCACTACTTTTACCAGTTTTTCGGGCCTTGAACTTCTGGAGCCGTTTTGAGGTCCTAAACAACATTTTTTGGACATCGCTTTGCTAGAAAATTTGGTTTCTTTCCAGAATTTACATTCATGGTCAACATTTTTAATCCTCAGATATATCTTTCTAACGATGTATTCATGTGCATCAAACAGAGATAGTATGCCAAAGTTACGACGAAAGGAAATTGATGTACCAATTTACCCCGACGGGGCCCATATTTTGGTGTTTCATCTCCTAGGTTAGGTTTTTGGATGTTTAGGGTTTTACATCATTTTGAAATAATATATACGCCTTCAAGCCTCATTGTAACACATAGTTCAAAGGCTTGTAGCCACCACATCTCTTCTTAGAGATAAGCTACCAACACCCTAGGTAGTTTATTTCCATTCTATCTGTAAACAAATTTTAGTTCTCTGATATTAATGAAATGAAGTTTTATTTCTGCTACATTTTTATATTTATGGTTATATGTGTATTCTGTTGTGTTCCTACATAAATCTGGATCAGTGATATCAGAGCAGTCTGCTCTTTCTTGATCCTTCTCTACATATCTCCAATGAGGTCAGAGTATAAGGAGTTACTACTTGATCTAGTTGAACCTTTGCAAGATCAACCTCGCAAACCTCGATGACTGCCCAAGTGCGATGAAAAGAAATATGAGGGAGCAGGAGATCCTATCAAAATATTTCTTGAGGAGGCCCTCAAAAAGCAAAGGAATGGGATGATGGATAACTTTGCCTAGATCCTTCAACGACTCCCACTGGCCACACATCTGCATCCAACAGCCACTCTGGAGGCAGAACTCCTTTTAAGGTACAAGAAAATTTTAATAGATACAGACATCGTAGATAGAAGGTTGAATCTATTAGAAGGATATTTCTCAGTTCATGATTTTTCCGACCGAGTGAAGATTCTTTTTTCACTCCTCAAAGCTAACCCCCATGTCAAGGACTAGCGGGAAACCTACTATGAAAAAAAGGATGAGGGGGAAACCTCTCTTTTCTCGGTCGTACCCACTTAGAATTATTTTCGATATTCCATCAAGGAACATTATTACCTCGTGGGGAGCTAGGAGAAAAGTACATACAATGGACTATGTTGCGGTAATAAAGGGATCAAGATGTACATGAGGTGATGAATCTGTTCCATACCATGTGCAAAAAGTTGGGTATCAAAGGTTCAGAGAAACATTTAGTGCTGAAGTATAGTAGTTTTCTACACAAATACATTTAGGAGGAAATCGAGTTCCTCAAAATCTCCTGGCTTGGTATGGCATACCGATATTCTACCAAGATTGAGCAAAAACTCAAATAAAAGAAGTGAGACTTTGGATTTGCGAATCAAAAGCAAGGGAAAGGTGCCCAAAAACTGTAGAAAAAAAGATAAAGCCAAGGCATGGTAGCCCAAGATAACCTACTAAAGCCGCAAGAAAATAGCAACACCATGAAGCCGAAGAAGGACACGGGAAAGTGGCATAAGTTCCATAAGTGCTCCACTCACAACACAAGTGAGTGTCGGCCCAAGCAGTCACTCATGGCTGAGATGAGGGCTTCTGAATCAGGTGCATGATCTGACTCTGAATCAAAACTTGACAAGGGGAATGAAAAAGGGAAGCAAATTATTGATGCGGAGGCCAACACCACCATTGCCACCACAAAGATACAGAAGGAGGAACCAGAAGATCCAGAGGAGGAGTGTCTCTTCCACTCTCAAATGTGGGTAATGGGTTCCCCGCTATAGTTCATTATGGACAGTGGGAGCCAAAAGGACCTCATTTTAGCAGAGGTCATGAAGCGTTTGGGATTTCTGACCACAACACACCCACAACCGTACACCATTGGGTCGCTTCACGAAGAACAGGATCTCTGTGTCAGCCATCAATGCCACCTTCCCTTTAGCATCAAGCCCTTCATAGATGAGCTATTATGTGACATTTCTCCTCTTGGCTTTTGTGATGTAGTATTAGGCCAACCATACTTGTGGAAGCGACATGCTCTATATGAGTCCCGACCTGGCTTTTTTATTGTTACTTTGAGAAATAATTTTTACAGGATACCAGAGGTACCACCGCCTATAGCTATCTCTTGGTTACTGCAAAACAATACACTGAGCTCATTTCCAAAACCGGGAAATTTTTTTCCTGATGATCTGCCCCTAGGGCAAGAAGAAGATTATGGCCACAACCTCCAGAAAGGGATCCTACGCATGACAAAAATAAATGGATAAGGTCATGGAGGAGTAAGGGGACATCTTCACCTTACCCACAAGGGTGCCTCTGCACTGTCAGGTCAATAACGCTATCGATCTAACCCCAGGTGCATCACTTCCCAATGGACCGATCTATCGGTGCTCTGTTCTAAAGAAAAATGAAATCAAGAGGCAGATTCAGGAGCTGCTAGAGAAAGTTCACATCCAGCCGAGTTCATCACCATGTGGGAGCCCGATCGTGTTTGTGCAGAAGAAGGATGGGACTTGGAGACTCTATATTTACTATTGGGTGTTGAACAAGATCAATGTCTGGAATAGGTACCCGATCCCATGGATTGATGACCTTCTAGATCAACTCAAAGGGGTGAAATATTTCAGCAAGATCGACTTGAAGTGTAGGTATCACCAGGTACAAATCGAACCATCCGATGTGTTGAAGACTGCCTTGAAATCAAAGGAGGGCCTTTTCGAATGGTTAGTCATGCCTTTCGGGTTGACGAATGCTCTTGCAACCTTCATGAGGCTGATGGAAGACATCTTGCGTCCATTCACCAACTCATTTGTAGTAGTGTACTTGGATGACATCTTTATCTTTAGAAAAACTTGGGAAGAATACCTCCAACACATCCGACAGGTCCTCCAAACACTCTGGCAACACAAGTTGTGTGCCAATTTGGAGAAGTGCACTTTTGGCATGACCCTGGTTCAGTGTTTAGGATACATTATTGATGAACAAGGGGGGTGCATGTGGATCCAACCAAGATCCAAGTGATTAAGGATTGGTTGGCCCCAACCACTCTAATAGAGCTTCATAGATTTCTGGGTCTTGCTAATTTCTACTGGAGGTTCATGTTGGGATTCTCTCGTACCACTTGGCCCTTGAGTCAAGTCATTTAGGGAGGAACGAAAGAATATTTTTTTTTGGTTGGAATATCATGAGAAGGCATTTGTAGAATTGAAACATCGCCTCTACTCTACCCCAGTGCTCACATTACCAGGCTTGAAACAACCATTTGAGATCGAGACAGATGCCTTCAAATTTTCTATTGGGGCACTTCTACTCAATAGGGGCATCCACTGGCATATCACAGTAAGACATTGTCTGAAACAGTCTGCAAGTATCCCACTTATGACAAATAAATGTATTCCATTGTGA
>JAXQQM020065283.1:0-63271 GCA_034641835.2 Pinus albicaulis
AGCCTAGAAGAAACAAGATGTTGCGGAGAACAAGTCATCGTGAAGGAATGAAAGGAAAATTTTGCTTCCATGGAAGCAAGTCGTGGATGTTTCAAAGATATTGATGATAAGAGTTATCAACCAAAATATTTTGTTATAGATTTTGAAATACTCAATTGGGGGTGAAAACATATATGTAAACCAACATAATATGTTGACATATATACAAATTTTGTTATAGATATTGAAATAGGAAATTAGGGGTGAAAATCCTTTGGTGATTAATAATCTAACAGGTAACTCAAATAAGATATTTTAAATACATTCAAGTACAATCTATCTAGCATAGATGTCAATAAAGAGAATTTTTATTAACTAAAATAGACTTTACTTCAAGTTCATCTACATATCTGAGCGGCAATTGCATGCTTATAAGAAATTGTATATGAAGAACAATAGTCTTGGTAAACAAGAAAGTAAATATCATTTTAATATGGGGACATTTTTGGAAGGAGATATTGTTCTTTGTGTTATGGTTTATTTTCTTAACTCCAAACTTGGTTTATTCTTTCTCTATATACATAAGAAAAAAAATACAAAGTAAATTCACAGATTTAAGTTATAGTTTTATATTTCATAATTACAAATATAGTTTCTTATTAAAATATTTTACACATCCTAGGTTATTCTTAATTGATCAAGAATATAGAATTATTAGGGTGGTGTTCTATGTGCACTAAAATTCCCATGAGGTCCATCACAATGTATGGGGTTCATTGCAACTTTGGATATATTCTCTGAGTTGTTGTGATTTTTTTCTTGTGGCTACAACTTAGTTTTGGTTTTAACCTAGTTATCATGATTCAAAACTTTGTTATAATCTTATATCCTTATAGAATTATATATATTGTGTGAGTTAATGCGATGTTTTGTTTGTCACAATGATTCAAAAAATAGTTATTATACCACAATATTGACTTTCTTGTTGTCTGTTTTGTTTATCTTATTAAAATATTTTACACACCCTAGGTTATTCTAAATTGACAAAGAGTATAGAATTATTAGGGTGGTGTTATATGTGCACTAAAATTCCTATGAGGTCCATCACAATGTATGGGGTTCATTGAAACCTTTGATATATTCTGTGAGTTGTTGTGATTTTTTTCTTGTGGCCACAACTTAGTTTTGGTTTTCACCTAGTTATCATGATTTAAAACTTTGTTATAATCTTAGATCCTTATAGAATTATATATATTATGTGAGTTAATGTGATGTTTTGTTTGTCACAACGATTCAAAAATAAGTTATTATTCCATAATATTGACTTTCTTGTTATTTGTTTTGTTTATCTTATTAAAATATTTTACACATCCTAGGTTATTCTAAATTGATCAAGAGTATAGAATTTTTAGGGTGGTGTTATATGTGTACTAAAATTCCTAGGAGGTCCATCACAATGTATGGGGTTCATTGCAACCTTGGATATATTCTATGAGTTGTTGTGATTTTTTGCTTGTGGCTACAACTTAATTTTGGTTTTCACCTAGTTATGATGATTCAAAACTTTGTTATCATCTTAGATCCTTATAGAATTATATATATTATGTGATCTAATGTGATGTTTTGTTTGTCCCAATGATTTAAAAATCAGTTATTATACCACAATATTGACTTTCTTGTTGTATGTTTTGTTTATGAACCCCTTAAAAAAACCAGAGGAACATTTGATTTTACAATGTGATCTCTCCAGCATGGGTGGGGGTTCAACTTACTCTATTGTTAATCACATAATGTCAATTTTGTAAAAATATAATCTACAATAAGGACTGAGTGGATTTTTTCTTTTGTAAGTTTTGTTTGGAACTGAAAAATAAAATAAAATTATAAAAGGTAAAATTATGTAGTGAGAAACATTGTTTAAAATTTCATAATAAAAAGTTGAGTAAGTTTGACATCATATAATATGAAAAATTTTAAAAGCTAAAATTAGGTAATTAAAGATATGTATATAGCTTTTTTGAACTCAAGAAAGAGTATGTATGTAGTTACAAACTAATACAATTAAGTAATTAAAGGTAAATTTAGTGTTATTTAAGAAATGAGAATTATGAACATTCATCATTATTGCTCAAGATAAATATGTCATGTGAAATAATTTGGAAATTTAAAAACATTACATATTTTAAAAAATTTCATTATTAATTTATTTTTTTTATATATTAAGAAATACTACTCATGAATAATAAAACAATTGTAACATAAATATTATATAACAAAAAAAAACCATGTATTTTTGGAATAATAAAATAGTTGTAACAAAAATAATATAGAACATGAAAAACTATGTATATTTGGATGTATGAAATTTAGATACAATTTATTAAGTGAAATTTTAAAAGAATAATGGCTATAAACATTTAAAAATAATTTTATTAAATAATTAGTTTAGATCTATATTATTGATGAGAGGGATCAATGAGGTTTGCATATAAAGACATTTGATCCCTCGTGGCTAATTGTAGATCTAGAGTTAGGCCATATTATTTTCCCTCTTTAGATAAACCACATTCCACATGAATACCATGAGTCAATACCATGGGCTGTTTTTATAGTTTACTAAATAATTAGTTTAGATCTATATTATTGATGAGAGGGATCAATGAGGTTTGCATATCAAGACATTTGATCCCTCTTGCCTATTGGTAGATCTAGAGTTAGGCCATCTTAATTCCCCCCTTTACATAAACCACATTCCACATGCATACCATGAGTCAATACCATGGGTTGTTTTTATAGTTTAGTATTATTTTTATTTTTTATTTGACCTACTTAAAATGTTCATTACAATATGTCAATATTGTTATTTAATTTACTTTTATTTTTATTTTTTGTAATTTGACAAAGTCACCAAAACCTAAATTCAATAACTTATTAAAAAAAAAAACTAACATTATAAAAAACATATATAAAAATTTAACTTGTGAATCTAATGGCCTAAAACAAATTTTAAAAGAATAATGGTTATAAATATTTAAAATTAATTTTATTAAACAATTAGTTTAGATCTATATTATTGATGAGAGGGATGAATGAGGTTTGAGTATCAACACATTTGATCCCTCTTGGCTCTTGGTAGATCTAGAGTTAGGCCATCTTAATTTCCCCCTTTAGATAAACCACATTCCACATGAATACCATGAGTCAATACCATGGGTTGTTTTTATAGTTTAGTAAATAATTTTATTAAATAATTAATTTAGATCTATATTATTGATGAGAGGAATCAATGAGGTTTTCATATCCAGACATTTGATCCCTATTGGCTCTTGGTAGATCCAGAGTTAGGCTATCTTAATTTCCCCCTTTACATAAACCACATCCCACATGTATACCATGAGTCAATACCATGGGTTGTTTTTATAGTTTAGTATTATTTTTATTTTTTATTTGACTAGTTAAAGTGTTCATTACAATATGTCAATCTTTTTGTTTAATTTACTTTTATTTTTTCTATTGTGTAATTTGACAAAGTCACCAAAACCTAAATTCAATAACTTATTAAAAAAAAAAAACTAACATTATAAAAAACATATATAAAACTTTAACTTGTGAATCTAATGGCCTAAAACATTTCAATCGTCTAACATTGATCCAATGGCTCATACATTGACACAGTGGCATTTAGGAAAGTTGTTTTCAAATAAGAACATCTTACAACGTAAATATCATATTTCCTCTTATAAATCCTAATTTGTGCTTCCGAGAATTTTAAGCCTTATAACGGATGGCCACATATGCTTGCTTTAATGTTAAAGATTGTTTATAAGATAGTAATAGCATAACTGTAACCAACCATTTTTCATTGGTCCAGGCACGTGCATCCTATGTAGAAGGGGAAGAGGAGATAAACAATGTATTTATTTCATGTCTTTATTCCATATTTCATGTCTTTATGTCATGGCTATTTTGAATGGAGTACAGAATCATTTTAAGATTTACTAAAAGGTCTATGGGTCTTGATTAATTTTATGCATTATTACATGGTTGAAAAACTTTATGCATTATTACATGGTTCAAAGATAAAAGCTATAGGACAGTTCTTCTTTATATTTTATGGACCATGTTGTCCAGGCTTAATGTCATTATTTTTCAGAATAAGGATATTTAGGTAAATGAAGATATCGTCAAATGTGTGATTTTATTTAATGAAATTGGATTAGTTCAGCTTAACAAAGGATATAAATCATTCAGAGTTGTAAAGGTCTGGTAATCATTTTCAATTGGGTTTCTTGATGGAGCAAATTCAAGTAGGACATGTGGATGTGGGGCCATGATTTACTTAGGAAACAGTGAAGGCAACAAACCAAGAGTTGGAATCATGGCATTATGAGGTGTGTTTATAGCAACTAAATGAGTTCCCATAAAAAACATAAAGATTTTTGGAAATGCCAAAAGGATTATTAATTGAGTAAAGGGAAACACCACATTCAATCTCCCTATATTAAGAAATTGGATGAATCATAATAAAAATTTGGTGAGGTACTTTCTAAATGTTATCAAAGAAAAGAACTAGACTGCTTAGATGCTGTAAAAAGGAGAAATAAAAAAGGAACAGGTAAGTTCTATTTTTCTTCCTTGATCAATGTTCTATTAATTAATAGCATGATGAAATGGAAGGACAAAAGGACAACATCACAAGAACTTTGGGAAAATGTGAAGGAAACAGTATATTCTACACAGTTTCTATAAAAATTATGTTACTATGCACCTATTAGATACAATTTGATAGTCACCGGATATAATAGTTATGACAATAGGGTTCTGATCATAGTTTTTTTTTGAGAAAATTTGAATTAGAAATGCCAACAATGATGGAATATGACAAGATATAGGTTAAATAGCAAAATGTAATAAGATGGTGACAATATTTTTGTTGAAAAATTTTGTATGAAAAAAAGCAAACCCATTTACTGTAGTTACTACTTTTGTTATCAATATATGAGCAGTTTAAAATAACGAAAAAAAACAAACCAGCCAAAAAAAACAAACCAGCCATGTAGTAACACCAAACTTCATCGTGTTACCGTAATTGCAACTTTGCATGAAAATGTATATAACGGATGCCTCTGCCGTTTGATCGGCAAGGGTGGCGTTATATCCGTACCAACGGCCAAGTAAACTAAATTGACAGTTCCGTATCCCGCTATTAGTCGGTAAAAGTTTGGAGCTTGGCCTTCTTTGGATTCTGTGCCAGCCAGTTATTGTGAACGGCGCTGCCCGTGGTGCTGTGCACAATGGTGACCATGAGACTACTGAAATAACTACCCACACCCATGGACAAGAAATAAAGTGAACCCGCTATACTCCTCATGTTCTCCGGGAATTGTCTGTACAGAAATTGGAACTCTCCAACTGAACTGAGCGCCCCCGCCAGACCGCCCACAGAATACTGAGGACATCGGAATCACATCTGCCGGTTTCTCCATGAAACCGTGGCTTAACGCCACGTTCCGCCGCACCATTTCAACAACGCGACGGCCATCGAGAGGGGGACGAGGGCATATCCGACCCCCATTCTCTGTAAAAGCGTTGTACCCCTGCCTTCCTTGCTAACTGCCGTGGAGAAGGGGTCGATAAGTCTGTCGTAGATGGGCAGAAACAAGATTTGTGCTACCATACTGAAGAATGCAACTGATCCTGCAGGGATCTGGAAGCGCTCGCCCACGTGTTTGTCCATCGTCTCCGCTTGCAAAACCGAGAATGTGTTTTGCTGTGCCAGAAGCACGAAGATGCTAATGGTGCTTAACCATATGGGCGCTATTCTTATAAACGATTCAGCTCTTCCACTTGCTGAAGACAACACAGTCTCCATGGATGGGCCACGGATCCGTCTTCTTTAAAATCTCGTGGGAGTTTTATAGAAGCCTTCTTCAGAATCCAGAAAAATAGTTACCCAATGTACACCAATTCAACTATTCCTACTGCATAAAAGGGTTACCATTGTACTGTGTTATATAAACATTTTTGGAAAAAAAAAATCATAGCGAGCACGAATAGCTAATAGACACTAGTGTATCAATAATATTTTTGGTTATGTAAGATTACATGAATTGGTCTGTTAGAACCATCTTTGATCTGAGAACTCCGTTCTGTAATCGGATGCCGTTTTCTTCGTGCAGCAACCAATACTTGAAGCAAGCTGGTGAACGGGCTTCCTTCCAGTGTAACACGAACGTAGAGCATTGGCCCAGCAGAAAGCTGGTGACAGAAAGAAATAGCAGACTAGTGGGGACACCAAAACCCCAACCCCCTCTCTTCCCTCATTAAGATATCCTTCCATTTTTTTCACAATCCAACTGTATTATTGTTTTACCTCGAGTGGAACAAGGGAATATGGAGGAAAAGCGGGACCTCCACTTCCATATGCATATGGGTACCTAGATACATAATTTTTCTCAGAGGCTACCCCTTGAGGTAATTATCGATCTCAATAATGAAGTATACACGTTTGTTGTATATGTTGGAAGGAGAGTCCAATAATGAAGTATACACGTTTGTTATATATATTGGAAGGAGAGTCTGAAAAAAATGGTGTTGATTATTTTTTAACATAGTAGGTCACATTTCTCTGTAGGTCACATTTATCATGGTTCTCACGTCAATAGGGAGAAGTCCAAAATTCTCATAAAAAAATTCTTTCTATGTGTATACAACGCAACAATGCATTCAATTGTTTAGGGCTGTGACGTGCAACAAGAATGAAAGAAAACACAACAATGCATTCAATTCTTTAGGGCTGTGACGTGCAACAAGAATGAAAGAAAGCTTAACAAAAGAAATATTAGAAGCTCGGGAACAATTGTTGTTGGCCATGATTTTCTTGACCAAGTTTGTAAGTGTGGTTATGATGATTAAGGGAAGGAAGCAACCATTAATCAAGCATGCAAAAAGAAATTAAGAGTCATTCAAGGTCCATTTAAAACTCGAAAAACATTAAATACATTAAATAGAGATATTATCATGAAGGCATTATTTCTTTTGTGCATTGATATTTAAGAATTTCATTAATAATTCAATCCTCTAATGACAAACTATATTTTATTGTAGTATTACCCACATATTCTATTCCAGAAGTTGCTTACGTACAGTATTATCATATCATTGTCGTACATCTATAAATATGGCTTCAAGGAAAGAAAGATTTGGTAATGACATTAAACGTAGGCCCAACATAACGAAAAGAGAAAAAATAAATTAGAAGACTAATAAATTCCTTCATAAGTAAGTTCTATTTACATAGTTAATCAATTGTATTTAATATTGTAATACATGTACTTATTTATGAAGATTTAATTTTATAATTCTAATTGATTAGAAAAAAAATTAATTTGTAAAAAGATTATCATAGTAAAAAATAAACTGTCGGTAGTTTGAATTCTCATAAAAACTCACTAACAATAGAGTCGCTAGTTTGAATTCTGATAGACTGACGTTGTAAAGGATATATATAATAATAATAATAAGTTTCTTCACTAAAATGAATTTTAGGTGAATAACTATTATAGCCCCTTTATGCATTTTAAAAATAATAATTCTCTATCAATTTTCAGTGGATTTTAAGGAGCACATTTAATTCCTTAGTCAATTTAGTAAATGGCTCCCTTAAATGTACTTATTAGTTGCATGAAGTGAATATTAATGTATCAATATGAGATGTGGGGAAGATAGTGTATTGATATGAAGGTTTTTCTCGAATGAAGATAGAATTTTGAATCTAGTGAAAATAAATCTTGACGTGTTAATGTTTTAAAAAATATTGAGTTATAATAGGGAAGGGGAATGTGTTTTGGCAAGTAGTGAAGTTGGATCCTTTCACAAAGAATTTTCCACATTATACATAAACCTTGGAATTACACTATTTATACTAACAAAGAAAATGATGCAATGTGAGATTATCTTGAACACATGATTTAGTGATAAATGCATAATGAACGAAATAGCATTGCAATTCAATTGTAATTATCACTATTCTTTTTTATGCTCACTTTTGTTTCCTTACAATTTTTTAACATTTCATTGCCTTTTTTACTTTTATAATTGTCTTCATCTTCTATAGTCTTAAATAAATTTTGGCACATAGTGACGTTTGAACCTGTTACAAAGAAATTTTCCACGTTATACATAAACATTGGAATTAGACTATTTGTACTAACAAAGATCATGATGCAACGTGGGATTATCTAAGACATGATTTACTTACAAATGCATAAAGAAAGGAATAGCATTGCAATTCGACTGGAATTATCACTCTTCTTTTTAATGCTCACTTTCGTTTCCTTACAATTTTTCAACATTTCGTTGTCTTTTTCACTTTTATAATTGTCTTCGGTTTTTATAATCTTAAATAAATTTAGAGAAAATGAAAATTCACTTAAAATTGAAAAAAAAACAAAGAAAAAAAAAAATGGAAGAATCAACACAATCCAAGGAATAAAATTAAAAACACATAGGATTAATAAACCCGAGGAATTACCATTTTAAACCAAAAAGGTTATTTATATTATAAACCCAATGAATTAGCAAACTCACTAGACTAAAATATCAACAAGTAGAAAGAATCAAATTAAAAACACACTCATTAATAAACCCTAAGAATTACCATTTTAAACCCAAAGGATTATTTATATTATAAGAAGTAGTGAACCCAAGAGATAAATATTATAAACTGAAGAAATCAAGAAACCCAAAGACCAATATAAAAAATATTAATAACCTCTAGCTATTAATACTTTAAACTCAACCGATAAAAAAACCCAAGAGATTAAATTATAAACCCAAAGAATTATTAATATTATAAACCCAAATACTCATAAACTCAATGTTTTAATATTATAAACCCAATAATTTAACATTATAAACCCAAGAAATTACTATACCCAAGGGATAAATATCATAAACATGAGGGATCAACAAACCAAATAGATGAATATTAAAAACAAAAGCGATTAATAAAGCCTAGGACAAATATTTGTAATCCAAAGGATTGATAAAATGAGATGATAATTAATATCATAAACATAAGTTACCAATAAACCTTAGGGATTGTTAATATTATAAACTCAACGAATTAATAAAGTGGAGGGATAAACATAACAAACCTAAGTGATTAATGTTAAACCCTAGGAGTAATATCTAAGCCTTAACATTCAAGTTTAATAAACCCACAAGATTATTAATATTACAAATCCAAGGGATTATTAATATTATAAACATAAGGGATAAAAAAACCCAAGGTATTATTAATATTATAAACCCAACAAATTAATATTTTAAATACAAATGATTAATAAAGACAACAAACTAATACCGAACACTTAAGTGATTAATAAACCCTCGGGATTAATATTTTAAACTCAAGAAATTAATAAACCGGAGCGATTAAATGATTAAATCAAGGAATTAGTAAATGTAAGTGAAAAATATTATAAACCTAAGGGATTAAGAAAGAGAATATCTCAATATAAAAAAACAAAATGGATTAATAAAGCATAGTAATTAAAATTTTAAACCTAGAGGATTTATAAACCCACATGACTATCAATCTTATATATCCATGGGATCAATCAACCCTAGGGATTCTTACTATGATAAACCCACAAGTTAATAAAAAAAAGGGATAGACATTATGAACTTATTGATTAATATTAAACAAATGGACTATTATTTAACCCATGTCTTTGATTTAATAACAGGGATTCTTTTTTCTAAGTAAGTCTAGATCTATTATAGAAACATATGGTACAGAGCGTTCATGGCCTTCATGAGGCATACTGTCAGCAAAATATCAAAAAATAGAGTTGCCCGTTGAGGGAAACTAGCCCGAGAATTGTTTAGGTGCTGCCTCATCCGAGGAAACCAGCGTTGACACATCATTACTAAACAAAAAGACTGAGTCGCCCTCGAGGGGAAGCCACCATTTGGTTTGCCTAAGATGATGGCGACAGCGACAAAAATCAGAACGTGGTGCCCCGTGAGTGGGCTCCATAGAGGCCGTAGTCGCTAGGCATTCTTCCTCCTCTTTCATCCAAATACATCCTTCCCATCCTTGTAGTTCGAGCCGCTTGGGCTGGCAACCGACGCTCTCGCTCAACTTTAGACCTTCGACTCGGGGATGCCTAGGCACTCGCCTCTCGCGCCGCGAGCGACGTGCCTACCGACCCATGGTGGCATGCAAACGAGGAGAGGGCAAGCATATTGAAGAACATAGAGGCGGGGCAGGAGTAATCTCGGCAATTTCTTTGAAAGAGACAGTAACGGTGGTAATGACCAAGGGTCTGTCGGAATGGCTTTGGAAGTGGAAGATAGCAGTGGAGGGGTTCTAGAGGGGTGCAGAGGGAGCGGGGCGGGTTAGTGCTGAGGACCTCGGTGTGTTGCCTACGCTCGGAAATAAATGCTTGTATCGCGCACGGTACGCTCCAAAGCTGATGTCCTCGGAGGAGGAGGACGTCGAGGTGGCGTAAGGAGAGCACCGACGTCTAGTGGAGGGAGCATGCGAACTGCCTCGTCGGCACCTTAGTCTATGGCGGAGCCCCAGACAGTGTGGTAGGGATGAACTGTCGAGGCCCAGGCGAGGAGGCAGAATCCAGGAACTCAGCGGGTTGCGGCGGCCTTGTTGGTAAGGATTGTGGGTGAAGTGCAATCCGGAGTAGAAAGTCGAAGCGAACGAGGTAGTGGGCGGCGCCTTCCACGAGTGCGAAAACCCCAAAAGCAAGGCCACTTCCTCGAACATACGAGAGTGAGGCGGTTGCACAGCATGGAGCTGGGTGTTGTTACAAAGAGGTGAAACAAGCAGACGAAGAAAGGCAGTGAAATTCTGAATGAAAATGGAGAATGAGCAAGACGAGTACATGATGGCAGGCTTGCCGCCTCGACCAGCCCACCGGCGTAAATGCTGTGTGGGGTGGTGAATTTGCTCGAAGATCATAGCAGAGGGCAATAAATTCGGCCTACGTGAGTCCATGTGGCCAGGCCACGTGCCCTCCCGGCCATCGGAGTCCAGCCACCCTTAATCTGCCTCAGGAAAAAAGGTAGTGGGCTTGGCTCGGTTTAGACTACCTACTCGCACGACGAGCTACCACTGCTCGGGATCGAACACAAGACCGGTCCATCATTACGGCGTTTTACCCTCGCCGCTCACGGCTTCATATGCAACGCCTCCACGACCTTCATAAACACAAGGGATTCTTAATATTAAAAACACAAGGGATTAAAATTAGAAACCCAAAGAATTAGAAAATTCGAGGGATTAATGTTATAAACAGAATGGATCAACAAACATATGGAATTATTAATATCATAAACATACAAGATCATTCAACCCAAGGGATTATTAATATGGTAAACCCAACAAATTAATATAATAAATAAAAATGATTAATAAACCGTAAGAATTAACATTTTAACCTCAACAGACTAATAAACCCAACTAATTATTACTATTATAAACCTAAATAATTAATAGACCCAAGGGCTTAATATTATAAACCTTGAGGAATGAGTGAACCCAAGGGATAAATATTAGAAACTTAAGGGATCAACAAGCCAAACGGATCAATATTAAAAACAAAAAAGATTAATAAATCCTACAAATTAATATTTTAAACTCAAAGGATCAATAAACTCACATGATTATTAATATTATAAACCCAAGCGATCAGTAAACCTTAGGGATTGTTAACATTATAAACAAAACCAATTAATAAACTGAAGGGATAAACATTATAAACCAAAAGGAATAATATTAAACCATAGGAATAACATTTAAACCCTAATATTAGGGTTGAATAAATGCAACTCATTATTAATATTAAATACCCAAGGTATTAATATTGCCAACCCAAAGAATTAGAAAACTCAAGGGATTAATATTAAACCCTAGGACTAGTATTTAACCCTTAATATTGGGGTTTAATACACCCAAGCGATTATTTATATTATAAACCAAAGAGATTATTAATGTTATAAATACAAGGGATCAATAAGCCCAAGGGATTATTAATATTATAAGCCCAATGCATTTATATTATAAATAAAATTGATTAGTAAACCCAAGGAATTAATAAACCTAAGTAATCAATAAATCCAACAAACTAATATTAAAAACCAAAGTGATAAATAAATCATACGAATTAATATTTTATAATCAAGAGACAAATAAACCCAAGGGATTGAATGATAAAATAAACTTATTATTAATATTATAATCTTAAGGAACAAATAAACCCAAACGTTTAATATTATAAACTCAAGGAATTAGTAAACCCAAGGGATAAATATTATAAACCTAAGGGATAAAAAAGCACAACAGACTATTATTAAAATCACAATTGATTAATAAAAAGAAGGAATTAATATTTTAAACCCAAAGGCTTGATAAGCCCGGGGGAATTCTAATATTATAAGACAAAGGGATAAATAAACTATAGATATTGTTAATATTATAAACCCAACAAGTTAATAAACCGAAAATATAGACATTACTAACCTAAGGGATTATGTAGGACTAATATTTAACCCATAATATTAATATTGGTATATAATAAACCCAAGGGATTATGAACATTATAAACCCAATGGATTAATATTACCAACCCAAAGAATTGGAAATCTTAAGGGATTAGTGTTAAAACCCTAACAAATTGAAGGAATTATTAATATTATAAGCACAAAGGATCAATAAACCCAAGGGATTAATAATAGTATAAATTCAACATATTAATACTATAAACCTAAATGATTAATAAACCCAAGGAATCGATAAACCCAACAAACTAATTCTAAAACCCAAGCAATCAATAAAACCTAAGAATTATTATTTTAAAATCAAGGGATAAATAAACTCAAGGGATTATTCATATTATAAATCGATGGAACTAATAAACCCAAGGGTTTAATATTATAAACCCAAGGGATAAATATTAAAAACTTGTGAGATCAAGAAGCCTAAGGAATCATTATTAAAAACACAAGAGATTAATAAAGCATAGGAATTAATATTTTAAACCCAAAATATTGATAAAATCACATGATTATTAATATTATAAACCAAAGAAATCAATAAACATTAGGGGTTATTAATATTATAAACCCAATGAATTAATAATCTCAATGGGCGAACATTATAAATCTAAGGGAATAATATTAAACCTTGGGACAAATATATAACCTTTAATTTTTGGTGTTAATAAACCCAACCGATTATTAATATTAAAATCCAAGGGATTAATATTACCAACCCAACGTATTATAAAACTCAAGGGATTAATATTAAATCGTAGAATTAATATTTATCCCTTAATATTGGGGTTTAATAAACTCAACAAATTATTAACATTATAAACCAAGGGTGTTATTAATAGTATAAACAAAAGGGATCAATAAACCCAAGGGATTTTTAGTATTATAAACCCAATGCATTAATGTTATAATTACAAATGATTAATAAACCCAAGAAATTAATAAACGCAAGGAATCAAGAAGCCCAAGAAACTAATATTAAAAACCTAAGTAATTAATAAACCCTAGGAATTAATATTTTAAACTAAAGGGATTAATAAACCAAAGATAGTAAATGAGAAAACAAAGGAATTATTAATATTATAAACTTAAATAAGCAATTTTTAACTCGAGGTATTAATAAAACCTATGAGTATATATTATAAACATAGGGGATTGATAAACCTAAAGGATTATTAATATTATAAACCCAGGAGTTTAACATTATAAAGTCAAGGAATTAGTGAACCGAAGGGATAAATATTAAAAATCCAAATTATCAACAAGCCCAAGGGATCAATATTAAAAACACAAGATATTAATAAAAACTATGAATTAATATTTTAAACACAAATGATTAATAAACCCACATGATTATTAATATTATATAACCAAGCGATCAATAAAAATTACATATTGTTGATATTGTAAACTCAATCAATTAATTAAATAAAGGGATAAACATTAGAAACCTAAGAGAATAATATTTAACCCTACGATTAATATTTACCCTTTAATATTAGGTTCTAGAAAACCCAATCGATTTCTTTTCATAAGCTAGTCTAATTCTATTAATTAAGAAAATATATTACAATCAATTTTTCTGAGAAGAGGAACTTATCCAATTATTGCTCTCAGCTGTGTCTAAAAATTCCAAATGAAGGGTTGCCCATAGTAGGGAAACCAACCCTTTACTTGTCTTTGAAAACTTGATTCAACTACATTCTCTAATACATTATCAAAAGTACTAAAAATAACTATGAAAATGATTAATATCAAGTTTGTCCAGAGATGGACTGAGGTGCAAAAACCTTCATTCGTTGCATGTGTCATGATGTTTTTCTTCATCAGGTGTCGGCAGTTCCTCCTCAATGACTGGACAGTCGTAGATGTGGGAAATTTCCTCTTGTTCCTCTATGAAGACCCCTGGCTTTAGCTCCATCGAATCTCCGCGTTCATGACATTTGTGCCAGCCTCCTAGCTCATGGCACCATAGATTAGACAGAGACAAGGATGAAGATTTAATGGGAAAACGCACGAGATTTTTGGGCGGGGGAGTGATTGTGAGGGGAATGGTCGATTTACGATAGTTCCTCTTAATTCTGGGCAGAGGCGGCATGGATGGCTTAGCTATCGATAAGCGGTAAGCTATGGGAGAGGACTCGGATGGCTCATTTGCAGGGATGAGGGAGGCCATGAGAGATGAGGGAGAGGGAGGAGTGTCCGTGGTTTGGTAGGCAGAGGTACTGATAGTGATGGTTGGGGTTGCAAAGAGAGCAGAGGACCTTTCAATGGCCGAGTCTGCTAGTGGAGGGTCAAGATAAATGTTAGGTTCAACAATGGAGTGGTAAAAATGGTCTGTGAAAGCTCTGGTGAGTTTGGATGGTAGGGCTCCTCTAGTGCTACCTCTGCGAGACTTTTGTCTTTCTCTAGGCGCCATGTTAGTGAGAGAATAGTGCTGCAGAGAACGCATTAAATGGCAGGGGAGGAATTCAGTGCTTTGATGAAAATTCAGAGGATGAATGTAGAGGAGAGCTTGGAATCGGTCTATTAAGGCAATGCCTCTCTGATCGAGGCCCCAGTTGGCATGCACTTGCTTCATTAAGTGCATTAATTGCTTTTTGTTGCAACTAGGTGTGGCAAGTTTGGTGTGACATCGTCGATTCTTCATGTGGTGTGTCATTATGTACCGTGGGGTGGGCTGGCCCTCACATCACCCAAATTAGGGAAAAAAGACAATTGATTATTAATATCAAACCCCCATGGGATTAAGATTACAAACACAAATAAATAGAAAACTGAAGGAATTGATATTACACCCTAGAACTAATATTTAACCCTTGATATTTGGGTTTAATAAACCCAAGGGACATTCAGTATTATAAACCCAAGGAATTGATATTATAAATACAAATGATTAATAAAGAAAAGCTATTAATAAACCCATGGAATCAATAAACTCAACAAACTAATATTAAAAAACAAAGTAATCAATAAACCTTAAGAATTAACATTTTAAACTCAAAATATTAATACAACGAAAGGATTATTAACATTATAAACCTAAGGAACTAATAAACACTAAAATAAACTTAGTTGACCATAGCTAATTGTCATATTGAGACAAAATTTGTCACAATATGACATTCCACCATGGTTGATTTTCATACTCAAAAAATGCTTGTCACAATGTGACATTTTACCATGGTTGACCGTTATTGACCATGATTATAAACATAGGGGATTTATATTCAACCCAATGGTTAATTTTATAAACCCTATGAATAATTGTATACCCTTGGAATATGAACCCTTAGATCCATTAACCCAACGGGTTGATATTACAAACCCATGTAAATAATAAGACCAAGGGATTAATACTAAAAAAACAAGGGCTTATAAACCCAAGGGAATACCAATCAATTGATATTATATACCATAGGTATATAAACCCTTAAATAAATAATATAAGTCGTGAAATAAATATGGTTGACTATTGTTTACCATGCTTGGTTTAAAAATTGAGACAACCTTTGTCATAATGCGACATTGGACCAAGGATGAAAATGGTTGGCCATGATTTATTTTCATATTGCGACAACCTTTGTCACAATGTGGCATTCAAACATGGTTGACCATGATTGACCATGGTTTATTTCCATATTGAGACAATATTTGTCATAATGTCACATTGGACCACGGTATATATTTATATTAAGATAATATTTGATAAAAATCAACACATTTATATTCATAGACCATGAACACATTGATAATACCACATTTATATGAACACATTAATAAAAATTAATAAATTTTAAAGCATAAATAGATTAATATCAATACATAAATGTATTAATTGTATAAAGATATTAAATATTGATATATACAGAAAGAACATGGAGGCCCAACATTAATATTATAAATCTCAATAATAATTTCATTTATGAGCGTTGTCAGCAAATAAAAGGGACCTTTACAGAAAAACCCAAACAATTAGAAATCAAAGAGAAAAAAATAAAATAGTAACACCGCCGTTGGAGGAAAGGAACATAAATCCAAAAAATTCAGCAGTATGTATTTTGAGAGAACAAAAAGTCGGAACAAGGAAAAAAACACATCCAAAGTGAACCCATTGGTTTTATAGAAGAACAACACAATAGGACATTATAAGACTATATATATACAATTTTCTAAATAACTTGGACAATGAGAAAACAATTCAATTTCACAAGTATTGAAGCCAAAGAAATAACATTGAAATTAACATATTTTTTGTGTTGTATTTACATCAAATATTTCCACTATGAAGCTGAACTTGAGACACTCATTCAAAAGTCATTGATCTAATAACCTCTTGCAAAACACAACCAATCGATGAAAAAAGAAACACCAATGCAAATCAATAGGATAATGATCACGATACTTCACACTCACTAACCAATCCCTTATTGTTTTCCTCCCAAAGTCCCTCGAGTACACATACAACATGTATTTTACATTTGTTTTCATTTCATCTAGCATACTAGGATACTCATCAATAAAAGCACGGTGGAAGCCATGTTTTCCTTCAGGCTTATTCTAAATATACGAAAGAAAATTTATTGCTCCAATAACATTATGCGATGCTTTGGAATAATACATCGCATCATTTTTCTCCATAACTATTTCAAAGACAAAAATATAAAATCAAAATTAATACACACACACACACAAACCTCCAAGCATACACATACATAGATATATATATAGATAAAACATAACAGCCCATTTTTTTATTAATGTTAAAAATCTTAATCTTATAAACCTCATGCTATAAAATAATATAACACTACATGAACCAAATGCTCTAAAAATTTCCACAAATATAAACTCCATCAACAATACATATCTTATACATGGAATGAGTGAGAAACCATTATTACAATAGTCCACAAAAATTAAGAATTTTGTAAACCTAATGTTTAAAATTGAATATTATTAACATTAGTAAGCCTATATTTAAATTTAAATTAATGTTTATGTTTATATTAATATTTTAGATTAATATTAATATCAATGTTTTTGTTTGATATAAATATTAACGTTAAACTCACTTTTCTTAATATTAAGAAATTTAATATTATAAACCCCCTGCTATAAAATAACCTAATTCTACATGAGTCAAATGATATAAAAACACGTGATGTTATTGAACCTAAATTTATTAATCTTAGTGTTCAATCAAAATATTTATATGCATGAAACATGCTAATGTTCATATTAATGTATAGACAAAATATGTGTTTAATATTAATATCAAACATCATTAATGTTAATATAAATAGTAATATCAATATCAATATTAACTAATAAACAAACTAATAGACATATTAATTACCAATATTGATACTGGTAATTTTTGGTATAGTGGCCAAATGTTTCAATATTATTTGATATAATTGCTAATATTAATATTAATAGCATTTAGCCCATAATTTTGTATTTCACGATATAATATGAATTCACAATATTAATATCAATATGAACCAATCATTAATTTTTTTTTTAATTATTGGTTCATATAGTTAGTTGCGTATGTTTGAATGGTTCATTGTCAACAAAAAAAACAATACCCACTTAAAAAAATAAACAAGTTGAATAACATGAAAAATGATATAAATAAATTTCTGAAATATTTCTATGAATATGATGAATGTATCCATCTCATTAGTAGATGAAAATCATAATTATATTAAAAGTAAATAAAGAGGACAATAAAATCAATTCAAAAAATCTTCTATCAATAGGTCACGATATTATCAATTGCATGCCACAGCGATATGGACTTCAATCACTCCTCTTATTTCATCCTAATTGTAACATATTCACTATATTTCACATTGCCATAACGCTAAAAAGAGAAAGACTAGGAAATGTGTAAAAGATCTATGATTTCACTCTTGATATTTATATGAACGTTAGGACTTGTTGTTATTTACTATCAATATCAATTGATGCTTGTTCTAAATTCAACCCATATGACTTGTGGATTTTGTGGGCCCATGCCATTTTCAAAGGATTTTTTATTATTATTTCCTCTTATCACTAGTGTGATAGGTACAATGTTTATATTTCTTGCATCAAATGGAACACCAACATACTTATCAAAAATAAAAATTGCGAACATTGGAAGTTCTGGTGGCTTAGAGGTAGGTGCATAAAATGTATTCTTCACATAACCAAGTGAACCATTCACAAAATGAGATTCAACCCATAAATTACCTATCATCATAACACACGCACCACGACACAAAAAAACTTCACGGTCGAATTAATCATCATCAACACCAATAATTTTTGTACACCTTGAATGATCAACAATATATCATGTAATTGGAGAATTTAATGATTTTAACATATGAATGTTATGGAAGGAGAGAAAATTATTTGTTGGAAACATGTGAAATAATGAATTAAATAAATCCCTTTCTCTTGGATGCAACCTCATATTAGATCATTACATAAGAAATTTGCAATCTTCAAGAACAGTTTTTTCATATCTTATGTTATTGCTAACTCTATGAAAGCAAGATCATTTTTCCTTATTCCCTTGTTAGCGAAAGACTGTGTGAAGAGTGACAACAATATTGAGTTTTTTTCACAAGACTTTCTTTTTTGTATTTCCTACATAAAAAGGCTTATCTCTCATAGGAGGTAATTTTCCAACGTCGCCTAGAAGAGTTATGGATCTACCACAAAAAGGAAAAATATTTTCTTTGGAAATTCTTCTCGTAATTGAGCATCTATTTACATGAATAATGTTGATCCTAGAATTATCATTTAATCAATCAATATATATCAAATATGTCTCATTTATTCTTGGAATACTACTAGTGATTTCCCTTGTATTGGTTGCATATATTTAATTGGAATTTTTAGAGTCGAGTATATTATTTTTTCCATGTATTATAAAAGAAATTATTGTTGTTGGGGAAAGAAGAAGAAAAGTACTTCTTCCATTACCTGGAAAATTAGAAATATCTTCAAAAATAGAAATTGATGAGGAAAGACTTTCCAATTGTTGTAGTTCTCTAAACAATCATAATAATATGTTCATGACTCTCATATCCATCAAAATTCCTTAAAACAATTTTAAAAGAAAGTCATTTTTTTTTCAATGAATATCGAGATGAAAATGTTGTATTTGAAAGATCGATAATATCACCCCTTGATCATCCATTCCTTTTAAAATTAATAGATTCTTCACAACATCATAAAATTTTTTTGTACCTTTCCAATAAAAGGATATATCAATGTCCCTTCAACCTAGGGTGTTAAGATCAAAAAATTTCAAATCATTTGGTGTAACCAAGCGAGATAAAAGTTTTCATTCTTGAAAATCATCCTCAATATTCATTTCCTGATTAGCGAAATCACCATCTTGATCATCTTGAATATTGTCGACAATTCATGGCTTTCAATCAACATGCCATGCTCAAAATTGGAAATTCCCCCAATTTTCAATAATAATTTTAGTGGAAAGGCCATTTTCTACAGGGATGTTACAAAATGTCTTGTACAGGAAAACGTTTTTGTAGCAAAAGGTTTCAAATTCATATGAATCCTCACTAGTAATTTAGTAAATCCATGATAAAACATGAACAATATCACGAACATCCCTAGGATTCCATGGATGTTGTTTATGCTTGCTATCAAATTTCCAAGATATTGTTGCTTCTATCAGAGATGCAACAACCCTCGTGAAACTTCCATGTAATAAAAGTTAGTAAAGGAAAAATAATATCCAAGGTTATGGGATGCTTATTCAAAGATGAATTTTGGGTAAAAAAATCCCTGTTTGGTTCTTCATATGGTTTATTATGGGTATGGAAATTACCAAAGGAAATGGAAAAGGAATTTGGAAAGGAAAAATGGAATTTTTGGAAATTTATTTATGAAAATAATGGAAATTAGAGGAAAAGGAAGATGAAAGGTTAGAGATTTCATATGAGGAGGAAAATGAAAGAATTTAGTGTGCTAATTGATAAAAGGGCTTATGAGAATCCAACGATCCGTTGGTACCTTTTTTCAGTCTAGTTTTGGAGCTCTCTCTATTCTCTCTCTCTCATATTCTTTGACTCTTAGAGTTTTCTTGGAGCACTTGGTTAGCATGCATGGTTATGCATGTGTGCTCTTGGCTCTATTTCATTGGAATGTGTTTTTATAGGCATTACGATGTTCTTCATCCTTGCCTTGCCATTTTCGAATAGCCATGCTGTCATGGGGTTCTTAGGTTTTGGTTGAGCTAGATTTTTGGACATCTTCAAAACTGAGTAAGGTGGATCTCTGAATGCAAGAACACATGGCATAATGACCCCTGAACCAAGATGTTGATTGTCGTAAATCCATCAGCCTAGTTACCCCTTAACAATACTATGGGCTGTGGTAAATCCAAGTATTATGTGCCTTGTTGGGCCTAGAAATCCTTGATCGATGAATGGCAGGATATATGGTAAAGGGTACACGTGGTTTACGTTGATAAGACCTAGGAGTTCTTGCCATTAATTGGGGTGATATACGGTAAGCCTTGGAGGGTGGTGTCTCAATTATGACTTATTGATTGTTATATAAGGCTATGTATTATGTCAAATCTTGGAAATTAGGAGACAAGAAAATTCCTCACAATAGAGGTGGAGAAATACGTTGACACACATACTTGTTTAGGGCCTAGTGATTCGGTGAGGATTGCGATAAACCCTATATATAGTTATGAGGGTGAGACGGTTTAGCCTCAGGAACCACTAGTTGGTTCTTTTGGATTGAATCCCACATTCATGCTTGGAATATGGCATGAGGGTGATTGGTTGAAGAGAGATTTGGCTCAACCAATCTACATTCGGGTGGAATGTGGTATTCCCATATCGGGTGTGCTTTGAGATTCATTAATAAGATTTCCTTTCCTTGGTATATTATGGGTAGATCTACTGGATTATATCTATCATTTATGGTTGTTCTACCCTCAATATTTGTGTTGTTTATGATAGTGAAAATGTATGCTTCTCATTATGTTTTGATTTGTAAATGAATGAGAAATGAATATGTGACCTAATAGATGATGATACACCTAATTAGATAAGGCATCAATTCTTATTAGTGGTTCTAAGATAAGTATGAAAACTATATGCTCAAATTTTTTGTTTAAACCTATAGAATGCATATGTTTGACGTGTTTGACGAAATTACTATCATGGCTAGTAGGGTTCCAAACAAGTTTTTGCTCAACAATACACATTGGTATTATTGTCTCTATGCTTCATTCTGTTCCTGTCAAGTCCATGATGTTATGGGCAGTGACTAGGTCCTAGCCCTGAATTTTAAACTTAAATATTGTGGTAGTTGGCATAGCATTGGCAAAAAAGGCTACAGTCACACTCATGTAGGCTCATGGTAGTGATTGGGACATGGAGTCACTTAGGGCTTGGAGAGGGAGTGATTGGGGCCCTAGGCCCTTGATTTCCTGATTTTCCTCAGGGGTTGGTCACCTGGAAAGGTGGGGTAGCTCCTAGAGGTTCTGTTGGTTATGTGGATGATCAGTTTGGTTGTTTTCTTCCAGTTCCACCTCGTTAAGATTACCTAGGTGGTTGAATTAGATCATAGTAGCCTCTTGCCATATGTCTACCCCAATGGACCAGTTAACTCGTGTAAATGTGGGAGGAGGGTGCTACATAGTGGTACCATAACATGGTTCATTCCTTTGACTGCATGGGAAATTTGTTGGTAATGCATTCATGTTGGTTGCATTTATGTTCTTATGTTTATGGTATGTGCACTCGATGTGTATGCATGGTGTTCATTATGGTTGCATTATTGTTTCCATGTGAAAGTTAATGTCGTTGTTGTAGGACGTGTTTATCATGTGTTTATGTCACTTATAAACTCGATATACATGTAAATTTTTTAATGTAATGTGTATATGTGAGTGTCATACATGTTATTATACATGCATTGTTTCTAGTTTTTGTTATGGTTTTAGTATCATGCATGAGAAACTGGACAATGGTTGAGATAATTATTAAATGTTAATATGGTTATTTTTATTTATGTATTGTGATAATCATGCGAATCTTGCAGATGGGATATCCTCATTGAGTTATACTAAGGTACATCAGTTTGTTTATGTTTCGGTTTACTTGATATAGTATGCCTTGCACGAAGAGATCAATATGACTAGAAATATGGTAGACTACAAATATTCTCGCTATGAATCAGATGAACAACGTGGTGATGGGAACTATTCTAACCTAGAAAACACATTGAGGAGTTTGAGGGAATAAATAAGGACTTGCAAAGAAGATAATGATAGGATCATGGACACACAAGAAAAAAATCAGAAGTCAATGCTGTAATTCCTCATACTTTGTCAGAATTGCAAAGACAAGGACCATTTTGGATCAACTATGGAAAATAGAATGGGACTAATGAGTAATATGGGAGTATGTCTAATGGTAGTCATAGGTCGAATAGATATGAAATAATCAAGGATGGTATATTTTTGGGTACTCCGAATAGGAGAGGTAATGAAAACGTGTAATATTCTAGTTCTCGATCTAATATGCACTATGCATCATCTTTATCATCTTTACAGGAGGACTGATAGGGGTAATTTCCAGATGATTTTAATAAAGAGAGTACACCTAGTTTTAATGGATAGTTGAAGAAGCATGAGGATGCATAGACTTGGTTGCTTGGAAAGAATAAGTTCTTTGAACTACATGAGAATACAGAGAATATGAATGATAGAATAGCTACCTTTAGCGTCAAAGGGAAAGTGGATATCTTGTGGGATGATGTAAAATGAATTGGAGAAATCAATACAGAGGAGCTGAGTGTGCATGAATTGAAGAGACAGAAAAAAGTACTTGTCAGAAAGGTACTACGGCAACAAATTGAAGGAATTCTATGAGCTTAAAATGGGATCGATGACATATGAGGAGTATACGTCCAAGGTCATAGAGATATTAAGGTATTTGTTGTATCTTAAATATGAAAAGGATAAATTTCATATATTTATGAGTGGATTTCCATTAGCATTTAGAGATCGGATTGAGTATGATGAGCCTCAGTCACTTGAAGAAGTTATTGGGAAATTAAAGTACTATTATGAGCATCAAAAGCATAATAATGAATCTCAGTAGGGATGGAAAGGAAAAGATAAATATAAATGTAAAGGTAAATCACATCCGAAAAGAACAAGGCCTCAAAGTGCGGAAGGGAAAGAGAATGTTGCACCACATAAGAAGTTCAATACAACTAGACAGGGACATGGGCCATAGGAGCATAATAGAGTTGATGATGTAGGACGCTTGGAGTGTTGGACATGTGGTAAGGAGCATATTAAAATGGATTTTCATATGAGTTAGGGTGGTAGGCCTCCTATCTATAGTTCATAAGATGCGCATATTTTTTTGATGTATGGCAGAGCATTTGTCATATCTATGTAGCACTCAATAAAAGGCAAGCAGGTCATTAGGTATCTATCATTGAGATAGACAGTAAGGTTTGTGATCAATTGGTTTCTATTTCGATTTAACTTGGATCTAAATTTACTTATGTTAACCCTAACTTGGTGGATAAGTGTGGTTTGAATAGAGAAGTGCATGTAGAGCCTTGGTTAATGCATTTAGATACAAGTACAAATAAACGATTTCATCATTGGGTAAGATCTTCTACATTTGAACTGAATAGTATTGTTACATCAACACATTTGAATATATTTCTATTGGGATACTATAGTATGATTTTGGGTATGTAATGGATATATATTCATACGATCAAATTGGATTGTTACGAAAAATCCACTGAGTTCTTGAATGACAACAGAGAGTAAAGGATCTTACAAGGTAAGAAGAAAGAAACATTAGTTTGGATGGTGATAACTATGTAGGAAAAGCGCAGTCATGGGAAATGGTGCTTGTTAGTTTTGGTGCACATTTCTATTTAGAAAGGTACGTAAGTTGGGGATGTGGATGTGTTAAGAAGGTACCTAGTTCAACACCAGTTTCATGATGTATCTCTCACAGAGATTTCAGAGGTTCCACATCATAGGGAAGTATAATTTTCTATTGAGTTGGTACATGGGGCAATGACAACATCTAAGGCACCTTATAGGATGAGGAAATCAGAGTTCATAGAACTGAAGTTGTAGTTAAATGAAATGCCTTACAAGGGAAACATTAGGCCAAGAGTATCACTGTGGGCTGTGTTGAGACATCTATTGTTTTGATAAGTTAGAAATTTTAGAAGAAAATGAAAAATAACAAATGTTAGGTTTGGATATGAAAAATAAAAATAAAAATAAAATTTTAGGAATCATGAAAAAATAAAATAATCACATCATAAAATGATAGGATTATATGCTTTAAAAAATGAAAGCAAAAAGATTGAAAATGCTAGTCATATATTGAAATGAATAAAAAAAATAAGTTTTCTTAGTTTCAGATAAAAAGAAAATAAGTTTTGTGCAATTTTTTAGGATGCCACAACCCAAATATTTTTTTGATCATATTGTTTAAACTTGATAATAAATATTTAAATTTATGCATTACACATAGGAAAGTTAATAGTAGCTTGTTCAAATGCGACAAAAATTATATTAGGATTTAAATTAAGGTTATTAGTATTTAATCACTTCATTATGCGGTTCAATATTATAGTAATAAGCGCATGAAATAGTCTTTATCCAAAGTCCACAAGCAAAAAAGTTGTTTGTTGTTTTGGGATTTTTGTTCGAGCAGATTTAAACGATGGATCTCTTCCCTACCCATATCAATGACGGGGAAGGCTTTTCCCACCCCCCTTGCCCATTTCTCATTAACGGCGAGGGGGGAGGTCCAAAAAGTGTTTTATTTTCAGAGAGCCCCTCGCATATGTGTTGCTCCATCAGCATTTCGACCCCCACCCCCACTCAAAACCATTTACTGCTATCTATCCCCTCCGAAATCCAACTTCCTCCGAATGAATGTTTTGAATCCTGCTAATGGATCTTTTAATTTCTTCCAAAGACCGTTTCTTGAAACCAAACCACCTCCCACCACCTACATTATCATGTTACACCATGCCCCCTGACCATTGCAGTCTATCGTCCCATTAAACCTGCTCTTGTATTGTTATTCAAACGATTTCGTTGTTGTCGAATCCATTACCATTATCATTTAAACCTCTATGGTCAATTCTCTAATAGTCATCCGCTTTACTTTAATCCAGAAATAATATAAATAAATGTATCCCATTCCCTGCACCACCTTTGATTCATTTTATATTTATGTTGAAATGCAGGTTTAGAGAGACTTTATTCAGTTACAACTCCACCACCTATCGCCTTGCTAGCAGAGTTGTCACTTGCAGAGATCACCTTTCCATCTTCTATCAGATTAAAAGAGACATTTTCATTTTTATTTTCCTGTACGGGTCAATGGCTCCCAAAGTAAAAGGTTTAAAACTAGAAACTCCTATTGTGTCTGCACCGGTAAAACTTTACCATGTCCCATTAATCGACCAATACTTCAAGATTATAGATAGAGAGTGCGAATTAAAGCTCTATAGATTTCATTTATGGATAAAATAGAAATATTTGGACAAACGGGATGAAATTAAGCTTTGGGAAACCTTAATACCTCTATACACATTTCCTCAAACCCATGCATTCTCAGACCTAGCCACCTGGTATCAAGCCAGGTATGATCCCATCAAAAAAGCTGGGGTAGCTCAGAATGGAAAAATTATGATTTATGTTACTCCTGAGACCATAAACCAAATGTTTTTTATCCCACGGAGTGATTCCCTCAGTCATTTCTCCCAAGCTTTCCTGATGGATTTACATCACAAATTTACCTTTCCTCAGAGAGCACAGATCTTTGAAAATTTCCTTCTAGATGATGTTGAGATTCCAAATAAAAACCCTACTCACCCAGCCTCCATCTTCCCTGAAGCCACCAAAGACATTATTTCGCTAATTTAATATTTGTTAGGCTATCCAAATGACAGAATAGTGGATTAGTCCATTTTGGGTTGTTTTTTTTTTTTTAAGAGATAGTTAGCCAGCATTCATTTACAATTATAGCCAGTTCTTGGCTGAAAATATGCCTGAAAAAATGATGAATCTGAAAACCCAAGGTATGTTCAAGTACACTTTTGTGCTTATTCACATGTTTCTTTTTCAGCAGGGGGATTCATTACCAAACACATTGCATAAGAAGGATGATCACAGTGTTAATTAGTCAGTTATTCATTGGACTCAGTTGGTTAAATCCATTTCAACTGAGTTTTCATTTGCAAATTTCATTGATTCATTGATTCATCCAATTTCCCAACTTTTAAGTAGCCAAAAGGAGCCTATGATTGGCTCACACACCAAAAGAATACTCTGTCTAAGTGATCAAGTTAAAATGGTAGATTGGTACCTTTACAAGAATTACACAAAGATCATAGTGTATGGTTATGAATTGGAATCTTATAAGCTACCAAAATATGTTCCAATGGGACTTTTCTCTTTGGAATATATTAAACACATGATTAACATGGATGAATTGTACTTTGTTTCGGGTAAAAGAAAATGACATTTCAATATGAATACTAAAATAAGATCTTTTACATGCAATACCAGATCAACATAAGCTCAAGTAGATGCAATTCTCAAAAGGATGAACTTCCAGCCATGTTTCACTTGGTCCTATGATCCATTCAATGTTATTTCAAAATTAAGGGTCGAGATGAAGAAAATTCCCTACAACCATGCACCTAGGCCTGAGATTGAGAAATTCGTGAACCGAGATGAATGGGTAGAAAATACATTGCAAGAAGCAAAGGAAAAAATTATTTCTACATCCACTCTACAGGCTCATATCTCACAAGAAAAGCAACAAAAAAGGCCTAGAGAAGAACCATCATCATCTGAAATCATTGCCAAGGAATTCATAATTTATCAAAAGAACCAGAAGAATGATTTCACCATTTCTATTGAGAAAAGTAAAAAAGAGTCAGAGATTATTAACTTGGGTGATGCAAAAGTATCTACAACATCAGAGGGAAGTGTTCCTAATGTTCCACCATCCTCTACAGTTTCACAAGATCCCATGGATATTATTCAATCATTTGGAACCAGTGAATAGGGTTATCAAAACATTCTCTCTAAATTCTTAGAGATCAAACATAAGAATGAATCTCTAAAATTCATTGTTTACAGTCAGTTTTGGAAGAATACCTCTCCATCATAGCATAGGTTGTTGATAGCATTTGATAGCGAAAAGGGAAGGATGCAAATGGATTTTCTACAAGCCCAAGTTATTTTTCCTAAAGCTCACTTTGATTATAAAAAAACCATATTCTCTTTTGATGCAAATCAGGTTCATCCCATAGACTGTATGGACATGCACAAGTAGTCAAGGGATATGCTTTTCTCTATTATGAATAACACATCCATGACACTGTCCAAATTGAGAATAATTCTGTCAAATGTGCAGGCACAATTGAATATTCAAAACATTCCTCTTAATCCTAAGAGAATAAGTTAAATTCATTACAAGTTATTGTAATTAAAATTTGGTATGACCCTAAGGATATTAAGGCTATGGAAGAGATTATTAAGAAGAAGAATGCATATATTGCAACTCTTCGAAAGAAGCTAAATTTTCCTTCTGCAAAAGATCCCTAGACCAAGGAGATAGAGGAAGGTTAATAATATAGAGAGGAAATGCTCAAACTCATCATTGAGAAGAAAATCCAGATCAAGAAGATGGAGGAATAAATTGAAGGTTTGCTTAAGTAGAAAGAACTGTCAACTCAGTTGGCCATGATTCTAGTTTCAATAGTACCTATTGCAATTGCAGGTATGGAGTCGAGATCTTCATCAACATCAACAAAATCTACATCAGCAGTAGGTTATCCAATCAACCTTGTGTAGGATTTGACTTTACAAAAGCAGGAGAATGAAAATATTCTGGAGAAATTGAAAAATTTATAAGCTCGAAAGATAAAGGATTATACTATGTACATGGAAGAGATGCAGGACTATGACAAATTAGCACAAAAATTTCAGAGGTTAGAGAGCTAGATATTAATGGTAGACACCTTGGCCAAGCTAAGGAAGGCCTCTAGACTGAAATAAGTCAAGATATGCCTGAAGTATGTCCATACATATAAATTTTTAAAAGGAATAAATTATCAACAAATGCAAAGTTTTTATTGAGTAGGAAAATGAAGCACTTAAGCAGAAACTAACCGATGACATGATTAAAGTGTCTAATTCAAAGAGAAGGGTATAATTAGAACATATTAAAATCACATATAGAAAAAATATCATTTTGAAGATTAATAGAGTTATGCAGAAGTAGAATTTGTTAAATTATTTGGAAATCAAGTGTAAAACTTTGGACACTGTTGTCGAAAGATTTCACATCAAGTTCAACCTTATAAATTAGAGAGAATTTCATGGATTAGTTTCTTCCAATGAGAGATTCATCAGCATGGAGGAGTACTGCAAGAAGCTCTACACAATTTCCATTTACAAAGTGAAGTTTGCAGGTATTAAAGGTCATATGACACGAAAAATATTTTCTACAGGCTTTAGATTTTGATTTAATAAGAAAACATGAAATCAAACATCTCTTTATTAAAAACCCTACTTTTCAGAGATACACTAAAGTAGATGAAGTTTTTAAAATATTAGTTAATCTATATATACCAAGTTAGGAAATATGGGATCATTTGTGTGAAATTGTTGAGTAACTTTCATCTCCAACAGCGTGCGAGCAAAGAAACTCATTTTGGGGCCACATGATCAACCCTTTTCCCAAAGACATTGATAGATCAACTTAGTAGTTTATGTATTCCTATATTTTGATACTATTTTTTTAATATGGTTAGATATTTCTAAGTGATATAAATTAGTATAAATAACTCTTCATTCGAGTTGTTAAGGGTTGCATAGTTGGATGTGTTATCACTCAACAATTTCTCAAGGTTAAAGAAAGAAATCACTAAGGTAAACACAAACCTACTTTTAAGCTTTAAGATCTAGCCTTTCCTAATGCTCAGAGAGGGCTCTCTCTATAAGATTTAAATTTGTTGATTTATATTTGATTTTAGGCTAGTTATATGGAGAATTTGGTTTTGGGGTTTTGATTTGGTTTTGTGGGGAAATCACTTACTTAGATGGATAGCTATAGATTTGTGTCCCATTGGGAAAATGGAGTCAATGTGTCAAGCAGTCAGATCAGGATCAAGGTCTAAAGGTAAATGTTTATAGGGCAAGATAGCAGAGTCACTTCAGATCTTTAAGGCTGATGATGAAATGGTTTTTATCGGGATAAAAGAGAAATTAAGGGTTTTTTAAATCCGGATTAAGAGTGAAAAGGTAGAGGCTAATCGAAATTAGGGAGCAATTAAGGGTTCCCTAGTCTGGATATCAGAAGAAAACATTTAAATGATAATCAGTCAAAAAAGAGTGCTTTCAACAAATTTTGAAATACAATTCCTAATTTATCATTTAGATTAATAAGACATTCATGAATAGATGGAAAACATAAGAAAATTGACAAGATGACAAGTGACATACTTCACTGCAGTTGCCCAACACATGAATCCTGTAATATGATGCTTTATTTCCTGTGATCCAGTATGCTCACTTGAAATTGATACAAAAACCCTTAGGTTCATAATAGTATGACTACATAAATGTTAGAAATTAATCCACCCTCAATACTTCAAATGATGAATTATTTATACAAATTGTAAACTATAATATCTTGAAAAAATATCAAGATTGGTTTACAAATATCTCAAAATGTATTACATAAATAGAACTTAAATAAATGACACTCAAAACTAATGAATCTATTTGGCACTATATTTATGGATTGATGGTGACAAATAAGAGAAAATCTAATTTTATAGCAACTCTTAGTTGATGATGAGGCTTCCAAGTAACTAGCTACCTCCTTCCTTTGTGCATTTTGCTCCAGAAATTCTGGAAAATTGGGGTCGAGTGAAACCTTTGTCTCTCTCAATCCGAGATAGATATATAAAAGTTGAATGAGGTTATTGTGGAAAAATGTGTTTTTCAGATAAACCTCTCTCAATTTCCCAAAATTAAGTTCCATATGTTCACAATAGGCTCTGTAAAAATATGTGTAAAACCGAATTTTGCGCAATATGAAAATTAAGGTATGAAGATGTAAATATATTTATCATTCTGTAATACCTGCATATAAAGTGAGATAGGATTTCGTAGGTTGGAATATTAGAAACATAAACCACCTCCTGTTTTGAAATATTCATTCCTTATTGGCCACAATATTCTGTGTAAAATGATGACTAAACATGAATTTTCTGTAAAAAGTATTTTAACATATTGTTTAAAATTTCCAAAACCGTAATATATATTAGAAAAGTGAGAGTGGTTTTTGTATATGAGGATGTTAGAAACAAAAACCTTTTTCATATTCTGAAAATTATTTCTCATTTGTTTGTTTGTTCCATTTATTTTCTTTCACCTGTATGTAACCTTCTCCTTTGTCTTTTAACTCTACTTCTGATCTTTAAACTCTATTTTTTGTTTTCACCATACAACTCTGTTACCTTTTCAATTTTACCCTGTTTACAGTAAGATGTATGTAAAAGTGAGTAAAATATGTCCTAGAGAGTTACTTTGACCAACTTCGTTGTTGCTGCTGTAGATGTTTTTACTCTCTTAAAACGAATTTACTGTGTAAATTATCCTTTCTCTGCTGTATTGTTAGTTTTAGCTTGATTTTTATTTTGTGTATGAAATTTCTACTCAGTGAATTCTTCAAATTTAAATCTCAATAATCTGGATTAAATAGTTTGAACTAGTATCAATTGTTTATCATATTTGCTGATATACATGGACAGTAAAACAATAGTTAGTGAAACAAATGCCTGTATGGAGCACAATAATGGTTTCAAGGAATAAGGAATTTTATGGAAGGATTTCGGATGGTAATGGGGTATCAATTTGGTGTTGGAAATGATGTTCTGATTTTATTCACAAATCTGCGGAAATGTCTCAAATTTTGGCTTTTCGCACAGTGTCGGAGTTACCATAGTAGCTTGGGGTTTTCACATTTGTTTATTGCATAGTGCAGAATGCAATGGTGTCTTATCGCAATGGATGAATGGTTTAATGCACTGTGCAGGGAATAAACCAGTGGTTTATCGCATTGGGTAGGATAAACTACTGGGTGTTTTTCACACTAGGGAGTAAATGGTTTTCTCTTAAGCAACGCGATGGAATGAAAGATTGAGACATAGCAGGGAAGTAGGGATGTGAAACCGCCCATTTCGCAAGGTCTTCTGGTTTTAAATTATCATTCTATAAGATTTGTGATATGGTTTGATGGCATTAGATCTAGTCGGTTTAGATTGGACGACTGAGATGATGCGATGGAGTCATGGGATTTGAAGGCGTGGGACCCGGGGCTTTACACTTATGCATTGGAGTTATATATATGGCCGGGTTAGGGAAAATTTATAATAGGTGGGGTATTAGTATATGGTGGGCCCAAGATATATCACATGCAAAGGAAAATATTTGCATTAAGTGAAATACGTAAAGAGATGGGATAATATCAATAAGGTTTTTAATATATACGAGATAGGGATATTACGGGAATTAATAAATATGGTTAAATGTTAATACATATGCGAGATTTAAAAATGCTAAATTTATATCGAGGAGGGATTTTTGTAGAGAGTCCCGATATTAATTTAAAACATTTAGACTTAGGATAAAGTATTTTTTGGGTTTTTAATGTCTTTTTAAATGAAAAGGGAAATTAGTAAAGGGGTTTTTATAAGGGAAAATGAGTGAAATATGGGAAAGAATAAAAATGAAAGGGAGGGGTATTTTTACAAGGGGAATGATTTTATAGGGAAATTAATAGATGAAATGACCAATTTTCTACTTATCCATGCTTGTGAAAAACTTCTTCTGCCTACCCATCAATTACCTTAACATTTTTTCTTCTTTTACATGGGTTGCTTTGAGCTTGCAAACCTTTATTCATTTTTCTTTTAAATAGAAAAATAGCTAATTATATTATTTTTTCTTCCAAGGGCTCAGATTAAACTATTGAGATCCTTATTATTCTCTATTTAACTACTGGTCTGCCAAGGTTAAACTAATTTTCTCGATCTTTAATCTCTATCTAACAACATAAATTTAAAGCATGAAAATTCAAGTTTAAATTCTTTGACCCTCATGGATTATGGCATTTAGGACAAGCTGAACACAATCTTATTTGAAAAATTAAAATAATAGTAGTGGCATTGGAACGTGCAACACTTTCATGATCCATTTTAGTGGGGTTCATATTTAATATTATTTCTTGATCTTTGTTTCTTTTTGTCCTTTGATTGTTCTTTTAAGACTTTTACCCTCTTTACATTTTTTTAATTTTCTAATATGGGAAAATAATTTGCAGAAAGAAAAGTATGTACATATTTAGAAGACTAATCAAACTCAATTTAAAATTGTGAATCCTATTGTTATAGGGCCCTAACAGTGGCTTCACATGGGGATGGAATATTCTTATGAGAGGTCAAGAACATCGTCGACTAGTAGCCTGATCCATTGGGAAAATACCAAACATGCATATGCTGTGACGAAAACTCTTGAAGTGAATTTACACCTTTTTCTGTAAACTGAATTTGATTTGAAACTAAAAGGTGTTGAAACCTTCAAAACAAACTACTAAATCATAAATATCTTAGGGCCTTTTCCTTGGATTGAAATCTTGATGAATTATTTCAAACTAGCTGAAAGATGAAAACTGAAATAAGTTGAAATCCTACCTACATACTATAATCAGTTGTCCAATTGCTCGTTAGGTAAAATGAAACATCCAATGCAACCATTTAAGCATTATATGCTTTGATAGATTTTTCTGCATTTGCTTTTTGATTATCAAAAATGTAATTCTGCAACCTATTAGAAACTTGTCAACAAATGAGAGGATAAGTAAATACTTGATTTTCTTTGTTGACTTTGGAAACTTTTCAAAAGGATCTCCCAAGATATATACACTAATGTTTAACTGATCTAAACAATTGTACATATGTTCTGGATGGCCTCCATGCCATGAAGCTGAAATGTTATTTTCATCTTTATCTCCCTACAAACTTTCATATAAAGTTTATGATGATATTCCTATTGATTGTAATGTTTGATTGTTGAAACCTTTATCATATTGATTCTGAAACTCATAGTTAGCTAATGGAGGTATGTTTTGAATGCATTCAATATCCAACATATCATCTATTGGACCATGAAAAACTTGGGAAAATTGTTGCAAATTATTGTATATAGGATTCCATGGGACTTCATAAATTTCTGCAGGCTACTCATCTCTTTCTTTAAATATATTATACTAAATCTCCTTTAAAAACTTAAATTATTCAAAACGTAATGGTAAGGAACTTTCTGGTGTCATTTGATTAGATGTTTCAATGGAATTTGATAATTGTAATTGTGAAACTGAAAAATCCTGATTAAGATTTTCGTTGTCTTCTTTGTTGTTAATCACAATTCCTAAAGACTGCAGATTATTGATGGCTTTAATGTTGTTTCTAATAAACTGAAATGAAGCAAAACAAAGAGGTAAAGAACCTTCACTTATTTCCAAATTTTGTGTTTTTTCTTCCTCACTCTCATAGATGATTTGTATTAGCTGATCTCTATATTCCATCTGCTGACAATGCATTTTTTCATCCTCCAGACTAGCTACTAATTGTTTTGTAATGTTAGTTTGAGTTTGAAGAACATAATTGGAATCATATTGATCATAGTCAGGAAAATCATTAAATGAAGGAATTTCATCAAACATACACATTAATTCAGCAAATTACTCTTCTACATATTGATATTTAAATCCATTTTCTACTCTAAGATAATTGGAATTAGCAGGAATTTTTTCATGGATATCAACCTCTTTTATTCCTTCATGGTGATTTTGAACAAAAAAATCATCTTTCATAGTGATCTTCTGTATGATTTCATATATTTTTCTTACCAAAAGGCTAAGTTTTACCTCTGCACTTTTTTCCTTCTCTTCTTCAACTTTCAACTTTTCCTTTCTAATTTGTCGATTAAATTCTACATCAACTGCAATGTTCTGCATATGTACAATTTTTTTTGAATCTCTTTCTCTTAACTAAAATTATATTTCTGGATCAAAGGAACTTGGATAATGCAAGAGAGATGAATCATGAGGAGGTCTAATATTTTCAGGTATTGAATAATAAACTTGATTAAATCTGTTAGAAAATTTTTGTATTGTTTCATTTGGATGTATTTTTAACTCATTGTATTCTTCTATGATCACAGAAATAATTACTTTAATTAACCATATGTCAAGAAATTTTTTGACAAACTGCTGGAAATTTGAGATGCTTTCATTAAGCAGATTCTTGAACCAACTCTTTATTCTATTTTTCAAAGAAAGAGAAAAAACCCCATTCTAACATCATCTTCATCAATCTCAAATGGGTCCAGATAATTCTCAAAACCTTGAATATGTTTATGGGCAGTGATTTTATTATTTTCTCCATCAATCCTAGGAAGAAATTTGTAATATTCATCATGGAAATCATGGAGTATACTAGTTAAAATGAGGAGCTTATATCTACTAGGAACTGTACAAGGTACAAGAATATGTGTAGGGATTGTAAGATTAGTCTTGATTATTTGAGGCTTATTAATTGGAAAATTCATCATAATATTGAAAAGAAAGTTGCTTGAAGGGATTAAGAGAATTAGTATTTAAAATATTTAATGGAAAGTAATTAAAAACTAATATAAGATATTCCATAAAATAAAATATACATTGAAAAACATTCTTGATGAGAAAGAACATGATTTCTTGGATTGTAATCCAAGTTAAAATCTTGATCTTTCCATATTTTTCTTTTAGGTTCGTTCCCCCAGTGGAGTCTTGATTGTGAAATTGATTTGGAGTCGCCAGGTGGATGATTTTAACCTTTGTGTGTCTGATCGTTGTCCACCATCATGGATTATATTTGAACCTGTAAAATGTTTCTAAAGAAAATGTTAGTTTTCCCATTATGGTTGCCAATATGTTATCACTCGGTAATTTCTCAAGGTTAAAGAAAGAACTCACCGAGGTAATCACAAACCTACTTTTAAACTTAAGGATCTAGCCTTTCCTAATGCTCAGAGAGGGCTCTCTCTTTAAGATTTAACTTTGTTGATTTATATTTGATTTTGGGCTAGTTATATGGGGTAATTTGGTTTTGGGGTTTTGATTTGGTTTCGTGGGTAAATCACGTACTTAGATGGATATTTGTAGATCTATATCCTATTTGGAAAATGGAGCCAATGTGTCAAGGAGACAGATCAAGATCAAGGTCTAAAGGTAGATGTTTATAGGGCAAGATAGCAGAGTCACTTTAGATCTTCAAGGCTGATGATGAAATGGTTTTTGCCGGGATAAAGGAGAAATTAAGGGTTCTTAACTCCGGATTAAGAGTGAAAAGGCAGAGGTCAATCGAAATTAGGGATAAATTAAGGGTTCCCTAGTTTGGATATCAGCAGAAAACATTTAAATGATAATCAGTAAAAATAGTGTGCTTTTAAGAAATTATTAAATAAAATTCTAGATTTATCATTTATATTAAGAACACATTCATGAACAGATGGAAAACATAAGAAAACTAACAAGATGACAACTGAAATACTTCACTGCAGTGGCCCAACACATGAATCCTGTAATATGATACTTTATTTCCTGTGATTCAATATGCTAACTTGAAATTGATACAAAAACCCTTACCTTCATAATAGTATGAATAAGGAAATGTTCAACAATTAATCCACCCTCCATACTTCAAATGATGAAGTATTTATACAAATTCTAAACTAGAATATCTTGAAAAAATATCAATATTGGTTTACAAATATCTCAAACTGTATTACATAAATAGAACTTATATAAAGGACAAAAAAATAATGAATCTATTTGGCACTATATTTATATATTTATGGTGACAAAGAAGAGAAATTTGAATTTGATATCAAGTCTTAGTTGATGACGAGGCTTCCAAGTCACTAACTACCTCCTTCCTTTTTGCATTTTTCTCTAGAAATTCTTCAAAATTGGGGTCCAGTGATACCTTTGTATGTCTCAAGCCGACATATATATGTAAAAATTGAAAGAGGTTATTTTAGATAAATATGGTATTGAGATAAACGACTCTTAGTTTCCCAAAATTCAATTCCATCTGTTCACAATAGGTTCTTCAAAAAGATGTTTAATACATATTTTTGTGCAATTTGAAAATTAGGCTATGAAGATATAAATGTATTTCTCATTCTGTAATAATTGTGTATAAAGTGATATAAAATTTTGTAGGTTGGAATCTCAGGAAAATAAAACTCCTCTAGTTTTGCAAGATTCATTTCTTATTAGCCACAATCTTCTCTGCAAAATGATGACTAAACATGAATTTTCTGTAAAAGTGTTTTCAAATATTGTTTAAAATTTCCAAAACCATAATGGATGTTATAAATGTGAGAGATTTTTTTGTATATGAACATGTTAGAAACAAAAAACTCTTTCAAATTTTGAAAATTCTTTCTCATCTGTTTTCTTGCTCCATTTGTTTTCTTTCACTTGTATGTAAACTTCTTATTTGCCTTTTAACTCTGCTTTTGATCTTTAAACTCTATTTTTTGTTTTCACCTTACAGCTTTGTTACCTTTTAACTTTTACCCTATTTACAGTAAGATGTATGTAACAGTGAGTAAAATATGTCCTGTAGAGTTACTTTGAACAACTTCGTTGTTGCTACTGTAGATCTTTTTACTCTCTTAAAACCAATTTACTGTGTAAAATATCCTTTCTCTGTTGTATTGTTGGTTTTAGCTTGATTTTTCTTCTGTGTGTGAAATTTATTCTTAGTGAAGCCTTTGAATTTAAATCTCAAGAATATGGATTAAACAGATTGAAATAGTATCAACTGTTTATCAGATTTGCTGATATTCCTGCAAAAAAAAACAACAGTTAGTGAAACAAAGGCCTATATGGAGCGCAATAATGGTTTCAAGGAATAGGGCATTTCATGGAAGGAGCTCGGATGGTAATGGGGTACAAATTTGGTTTTTAATATATGCGGGATAGGGGTATTACAGGAATTATTAAATATGGTTAAATGTTAATACATATGGGGGATTTAAAAATGTTAAATTTATATCGGGGAGGGATTTTTATAGTGGGTCCTGATATTAATTTAAACCATTTAGACTTATGATAAAGTATTTTTTGGGTTTTTGATGTATTTTAAAATGAAAAGGGAAAGTAGTAAAGGGTTTTTTATAAGGGGAAATGAGTGAAATATGCAAAACAATAAAAATGAAGGGGAGGGGTATTTTTACAAGGGGAATGATTTTATAGGGAAATTAATAAATGAAATGACCAATATTCTGATTATCCATGCTTGTGAAAAACTTCTTCTGCCTACAAATCAACTTCCTTAACATTTTTTCTTCTTTTACATGGGTGCCTTTGAGCTTGCAAACCCTTATTCATTTTTCTTTTAAACAACAAACTAGCTAATTATATTTTGTTAGGTCCCTATATTACTAGTATAGTCCCTTGTTGTTGTTAGTGTAACCCCCTTATTGTTATTATTGTACCCTTGTAACCCCCATATTGTTGTTATTGTGCCCTTAAATTATTATTGATAGGTCGGCTAGGATTACATTGTTGCCCCACTAGGATTACATTATGGCCCCATGGACTCCTATATATAGAAAGGAGGTTTTGTAAATTGAATCATCCAAGAATTGTTCATTTATGTAATGTATTGGAGGTTTCCTCCTCAAAGTGGCTTATTTCTAAGGCATTAATATCTCTTTTCTTCTATTTTTGGAGCTGGTTACACAACATTTGGTATCAAAGCTTTGGATTCTAGGGTTTTGCTACTCTAAACAGGTCATCGTGGCATTTTCGCTATAACGTTTTTCTACGAAGGTTCAGAATCTGAAATTTTTAGGGTGTGAAGCCGAAAGCTTGAGGAAACGCGTAAAAACAATTTAGAGCTTGGTTTGCAATATTTTCGGAGATATGATCTATGGAAAGTAGTGCTTTTTCAAGCTCCAGAATTTCATCTCAAAGAGGTGATCATGGGAAAAGATTCATAACTCTCTCTCTCTCTCTGAGCATCGGATTAGAGTGTCGTAAAAAGTGGTCGCAAGTAAATGGACTGTAGTTTCTTGGCCATCAATTTCAGAGATGAAAGATGAAACGGTGACATGTGGAAAGTCATACAGGTTTTCTCTACTAAACCAGTCCATAATTAGGTCATTGTGGGAGATTGGACAGAACTTTGTCTTGGAGAATCCAAATCAGGTCAGACCTATGGAATTTGAAAGAGAATTCAAAGGGCTACGTTGGTACCAAAATTCAAATATTGAAGTGTTGTAATCACATCGATAATCAAATTTCAATATTGAGCTCCTCAAAAGAAAGAAAAAGGTGTGTATTTTTTTTTCCGAATTGCATAAGTCTTGTTTGAAGAATCAATTTGAATTGATTCCAAGGGCATATTGTAGAATAGATATTAGTATTGGGTTCTAAAATATGCCTCATAAAAATAATTCAACACCCATTAAGCCTTCAGAAGGCTCTACTATGACTCATGAAGATGAAGAATTGCAACATGATCTATCAAAATTACAAGAGCAAGTGCACCAAATTTCGCTTTCGCAAAGAGCAACAAAAAATGAAATGGAAGTTTTGAAGAAAGGCATGGAAGCTAAGATGGATGGCATGGAAGCTGGCATGGAAGCTAAGATGGATGACATGAAAGAAAACATGGAAAACATGAAGAATGATCTAAAAGCAGACATTGAAGGTTTGACAAAGTTGATACAAGAAATGTTTCCTAATGGTGAAAAGATAGTAGAAGAACCTCATGATGAGAAAAAAATAAATGTTAATCGTGATTTCATAAACTCTAATGTTGGCAGGAAGAACCACCATATTCAAAAAATGGATATGAGGAAGTTTGATGGAAAGGATCCTGTAACATGGATACTACAGATGGAGCAATATTTTGATCTCCATAACGTGCAAAACACATAAAAGGTACGCATTGCAACTTTACATTTAGAACAAAATACATTTGTATGGTATCGATGGCTTTGTTCCCGTAAAAAAATTGTCACTTGGTCAGTTTTTACGGAGGAAATGATAGCACATTATGAGGATACAAAGAGCAACACCTTCTTTAGCCAATTGATAACTCTCAAACAAAAGGGTTTAGTGGGGCAGCACATTGAGGACTTCCAAAAATTGAATATAAGGGTAACTGATATTCCAGAGGAACACAGGATTGATCTCTTCATAGGCACTCTAAAGGATAACATCCAACACGAAGTTCGTGTTTTGGAACCTGATTCATTGGAGAAGGCATTCAGGTTGGCAAGAAAAGTTGAATGTAAAATTATGGCGACAAGGAAGCCTACCACTCAATTCTATAAAGAAGGAAGTGTCGCTACGCCTAGATTTCCACAACCTACAAGGTTGACACCACAACAATTGGAAGAAAAAAGAGCAAAAGGGCTTTGCTACAGTTGTGATAGCAAATACACTAAAGGTCATAAGTGTCCTGAGAAGAAATTATTTTACATAGATTGTGAAGAGGAAGAAGAAAATGAACAAGAAGAGGATATACACCAGGAACCAGCCCTAGAAGAGGAAGAAATAAATCCGACCATATCGTGTAATGCACTGGCAGGAATTACCACTCCTCAAACTCTCAAGATACAAGGACATATCAAGAAGAAAAAGGTAATAGTGTTGATTGATTCAGGTAGCACCCATAATTTTATTCATTGTAAGGTAGCCAAGGAATTAAATTATTTCCTATACCCAGCACCAGAATGTCAAGTGATGGTTGCAAATGGAGGAACTATAAATTGCTCTGGAAAATGCCATAATATCAAGCTAACCATGGGGGAATATGTATTGACTAGTCCAATGCTTTCCATTCCTATGGGAGGCGTTGATGTTGTACTAGGAGTACAATGGTTACAATCTTTGGGGACGGTAGCTTTTAATTTTCAAGAACTTTTCTTGAAATTTTTTTCAGAAGGAAAGGAAGTCAAATTACGGGGTATTACGGGGAAGCCAGGAAGGATAATAAGCTCTAATGTCATGACAAAGCTTCTAAAGAAAGAACAACGAGGCGTAATTGCACAATTATGCTCACTAGAAGTTCCAACAACAAAATCATCTATTTCTGCAGATCTCCAACAAGTCTTGGACAATCATTCCAAGGTGTTTGAAACTCCCAAAGGACTCCCACCTATTCGTGATCATGATCATGCTATTCATCTGATTCCAGGAAGTGTTCCTCCAAACATCAGGCCTTATAGATATCCTTACTTCCAAAAGAGCGAAATTGAACGTATGATTGCAGAAATGTTAGAGGCGTGTATAATTCAACCTAGTCAAAGTTCTTTCTCTGCTCCTGTAGTATTGGTACACAAGAAGGATGGATCATGGCGAATGTGTCCGGATTATAGGGAGCTCAATAAGCTCACCATTAAAGACAAATTTCCCATTCCTGTGATCGATGAATTATTGGATGAATTACATGGAGCAATTTATTTTACCAAGTTGGATCTTCGTTCAGGATATCATCAAATTAGAATGAAGACTGAAGATATTCCAAAAACAGCATTTCGAATTCATGAGGGTCAGTATGAATTTTTGGTCATGCCTTTTGGCCTTACCAATGCACCTTCTACATTTCAAGGGTTGATGAATTCCATTTTCAAACCCTTCCTTAGAAAATTTGTGCTAGTAGTTTTTGATGATATACTAATCTACAGCAGGTCTTGGAAGGATCATGTTCAACATGTTGACAGGGTGCTCAAACTATTGCAGGAGAAACAATTATATGCAAAAACATCCAAATGTTTCTTTGGAGTACAAGAGGTGGAATATCCGGGTCATATTGTATCTCACGAGGGTGTTAAAGTAGACCCTAACAAAATTAAAGCCATTAAGGAATGGAAAGTCCCCACAACCATAAAGAAGTTGCGAGGATTTCTCGGGTTAACAGGGTATTATCGCAAGTTTGTTAAAAATTATGGGAGAATAGCAGCACCTCTAACAACATTATTGAAGAAAGATGCATTTTCATGGACTCCTGAAGCAACTAAGGCCTTTGAACATCTTAAAGTGGCAATGTGCCTAGCACCGGTCTTAGCTACGCCAGACTTCACAAAAACCTTTATTGTGGAATGTGATGCCTCAGGAAATGGAATTGGTGCAGTTTTAATGCAGGAAGGAAGACCCATTGCTTTTGAAAGTCGTCCAATCAAAGGAAAGTATTTACAGAAACCTATTTATGAGAAGGAAATGTTAGCAATACTGCATGCACTAAAGAAATGGAGAACTTACCTAATGGGAAGACACTTCAAGGTAAAAACTAATCATGATAGTCTTAAACACTTTTTGGAACAAAGACTATCTTCAGAAGAGCAACAAAAATGGGTCACAAAGATGTTGGGTTATGACTTTTAAATAATATACAAAAAAGGGAAGCTAAATGTTGTTGCAGATGCACTCTCAAGAAAGAATGAAGAGGTGGAAGCATTGCTTTGTGCCATTTCTATTATCCAACCAGATTGGATAACCGAAGCAAGAGATGAATGGAAGAAGGACAAAGAAGTATGGACACTCATTCAAAAGTTGCAGCAAGATCCTAGTACATCCGATACATTTAGTTGGAAAAATGATTCCTTATGGTACAAAGATCGCTTATATCTTTGTAAGAATTCCCAACTAAAACAAAAGATTCTTCTGGAATTGCACACTTCTCCTTTACGAGGACACTCAGGATTTTTAAAAACTTACCACAGGGTGAAGAAAGAATTTTTTTGGGATGGCCTTAAATCTGATATTCGAAAGTTTGTGGCGGAATGTTTGGTTTGCCAGCAGAATAAAGTGGAAACAATTAAGACCCCAGGACTTCTACAACCTTTATCCATTCCAAGTCAACGTTGGGCGGAGATTTCAATGGATTTTATCACAGGTTTACCTAAGTCCGAAGGAAAGAGTGTCATCATGGTGGTAGTTGATAGACTTACCATGTATGCACACTTTTGTGCATTATCTCATCCATTTAAAGCAAGTACAGTTGCTACTACATTTATGGACAGAATTCAAAAGCTACATGGAAGCCCAAGGGTTATTGTGAGCGACAGAGATCCCATTTTTACTGGAAATTTTTGGACGGAGTTATTTTCTTGTTCGGGTACTCAATTAGCTCATAGCTCATCTTATCATCCTCAATCTGATGGTCAAACTGAGATAGTAAATAAATGTTTGGAAGGATATCTTCGTTGTTTTGTATCTGATAAACAAATACAATGGGTCAAGTGGTTACCTCTCGCTGAATGGTGGTATAACACTTCCTTCCATACTGCAGCAAAAATGACCCCATTTATGGCACTTTATGGATATCATCCAACATCCAGCACATCATATTTAAGGGAAAATTCGAAGGTTCAAGCAGTGGAAGATCACATCGAGCATCAGCAAGAAGTTCTCCAACTCTTAAAGGATAACCTAAATTTGGCACAAAACCGAATGAAACAATAGGCAGATCAACATCGCAGCGAGAGAAGTTTTGATGTAGTAGATTGGGTATTTTTACGGCTACAACCATACAAACAAATGTCCCTCAAGCAAGCTAAGAAGGATAATAAATTATCGCCAAAGTACTATGGTCCTTACAAGGTGTTGCAAAAGATTGGTACCATGGCATACAAATTGGAGCTTCCTGCTTCTTCGCGAGTACATCCAGTTTTCCATGTTTCATGCTTAAAGAAGGTTATAGGTGAAAATTTTCCAGTTCAAACAGTATTGCCAGAACTTGATGGGGAAGGGAAGATCATATTGGAACCTGAAGCAGTCATAGAAAAAAGAACTCGACAACTACGGAATCGATCAATTTCAGAGTATCTCATCAAGTGGAAGAACTTACCCACCGAAGATTCTACATGGGAGGATGAGAATTTTATACAGAAGCACCCAGAGCTACTCAAGCGTTGAGGACAACACTTTTTTGAAGGAGAGGGGCATGTTAGGTCCCTATATTACTAGTATAGTCCCTTATCGTTGTTAGTGTAACCCCCTTATTGTTATTATTGTACCCTTGTAACCCCCATTTTGTTATTATTGTGCCCTTAAATTATTATTGTTAGGTCGGCTAGGATTACATTGTGGCCCACTAGGATTAGATTATGGCCCCATGGACACCTATATATAGAAAGGAGGTTTTGTAAATTGTATCATCCGAGAATTGTTCATTTATGTAATGTATTGGAGGTTTCTCCCTCGAAGTGGCTTATTTCTAAGGCGTTGATATCTCTTTTATTTTATTTTTGGAGCTGGTTACACAACATATTCTTATTTATTTCAAGGGATCATATTAAACTGTTGAGCTCCTTATTATTCTCTATTTAACTACTGATCTGCTAAGATTAAACTATTTGGCTAGATATTTATTCTCCATCTAACAACAGAAATTTAAAGCATGAAAAGTAAAGTTTAAGTTGTTTGACCCTCATGGATTGTGGCATTTAGGACAAGCTACACACAATCTTATTTGTAAAAGTAAACTAATGGTAGTGTCATTTGAAGATGAAACACTTTCATGATCCATTTTAGTGGTGTTGACATTTAATATTGTTTCTTGATCTTTGTTTCTTTTTGTCCTTTCATTGTTCTTTTAGGACTTTTACCCTCTTTACATTTTTTTAATTTTCTAATATGGGAAAATAATTTGTAAAAATTAAAGTTCGTACATATTTACAAGACTAATCAAGGTCAATCTAAAATTATGAATCCTATTGTTATAGGACCCTAAGAGGATGAACATGTGTAAGTAGAATTGTATGAGTGTTTGATCATTGATGATTAATAAAAGAATTCTTGATTTGTTTCAATCAATTTGTCTCCTTGTAAGTTTTTCCAGTATTCGTTTCATTCTATTTTATAAATATATTTGAGTTTTATGAAGTTAAGTAGGTAAAATAAAATTTTAGTTTAGTCTCTATTAGATCCTTTGAAGTTATAACCCATATTAGAGATTGATTTATTAGACTATCGGTCTGGACAAATTTCTCTACACCAATTAATTGTCAGTAATATTCATAATGTTAAATATGTCTTGTTAAGGTGTAAACATTATTTGTCAGCCTTTCATACTTATGATAAAATAAACATTAAATGTGGATATTTAGTTGATCACATTTTCTTACAGTTTCTTCCTTCACATATGCAAAATTAAATCAATCTTTTGAAGTAAATCAACAACCTTTTTCTTAATATGTAATACTATAAAAATTTTAGAGCATCTTCATGTCATTTTATCAATACATTGGTTTTCTAGAAACCCCTTTTAAAGCAAAGAAAATATTTTAGATGCTTTAGCATTACTAATTAACCTAGAATTATCTCAGAGGACAACATTAGACTCGCGTTGTTACAAAGGATATGAAATTTGATCCATTTTCACTGGGGCAAAGATATACCTATTCCTTTATATTTTAATAAAGGAGTCATATGTTTAAAATATTTCACCTGGAAAATTTACAGAACTCAAATCTAGCTCCTTCAAGACATACCGGGTCTCACTCTGATTGTGAGATTGTTTTACCTTTATTAGATCCAGAGAGACTGGTAAGACAAGCCTCTTCAAGAAGAAGCCTCAAAACCCCTTATTCTTCAATTCCACGTCAACCAGATATTACTTCAATCCCTGATCCTTTAGTTTTTGACCCATTATTTTAAATTTAGAGGATAGACCACCTCGGCTACAAGAATTGATCCCTAAAGGAGTTTATTTCCAATATTCTCTTATGTTTCATTCATTATAATCATATCAAGTACATGAAGTACCTTATGAATCTCCCAAATCAAAATAGGAATTGCATTTTACGTACCTAAATTCAAACCTACAGATTTCATTTCTCAAAACTCTTATTCCTTTCCATCTAGTTCTGCTCAACTAGAAGTTCCTTTGTCCTTATATTCAAACCCTTTATTTGAACCTAAAGAAGGAGAAACAGAGGTCCAAAAGTTTTTTATTCGTACACATTTGAAATATTTAAGAAGATATTCAAATTTACTTCTTCCACCACCTTCTTTTATCCCTCCATATTCACCTCTATATTCTACAACATCATCTTTTACATCTACCCCATCATCTTCTACAACAAACACCATAGATTCCTCTTCATCTTCATCACAAGGTATGGCTGGTTTTCATCCTATTGTTCAAGCAAGAGATGCTTCTTTACAACTTCCAAACATACTAAACAATTTTCATGATGGATACTTGAAACACCTTCCAATGTTTTATGGGGAAACTGGTTTATATTTTGAAGATCATTTAGCATCATTCTTTGACTTTCTAACAATATGAATATTGAATATGAAAATTTATATATGAGATTCTTTGTTCAATTCTTATAATGAAATGTTAGGATCTGGTTTAGCCAATTGAGGGAACACTCTATTCGAAGTTGGGAAGAATTAACCACTATATTCAAGAATCAATGGGGTGTTAAAAAGGATCGTGTCTATTTTCTGACAGACTTTGAAGAACTCAAAAGAAACTATGGTGAACCAGTGTCTGATTTCATTAAGAGATTTAATAAACTCTATCATAAAATGTCTGTTAGTTGTATACCACCAGTAGCAACAACAAAGGTTAGGTTTTCCAAATCTTTTGAAGATGAATTTGCACACAATTTTAGCTAAATAACATCTCATACTTTGGAAGATATGAAAGGTAATTCCATTGAAGGTTAAGCTAATAGATCTACTTCAGCTAAACTCAAATATAATGTTGAAAATGCTAAGAGGAAAATGAAATCTAATCAAGAAGCTCATTCTTCTTCAAAATAAAAAACGAACATTAAAATATAGATGAGAGAACTTCATTACCTATGAACCATTCTAATAGCATTTATAAAATTGAAAATAAACCTAAAACAACTCATCAAACTGTTTCTAGGCCTCAAACTCAAACTCAAGCTCAATATAAAAAAGCTCCTCATCTTCAAATTCTTCAAATAGCTAGTAATGATCAGCAAATTCCACCTCCTCTGTTGATTCATGATCAACAACCTGATGATAGTACTCTTATGATCCCTAAATATATCAAAAATCTTTCCAATAAATACGTTCAAAATTCTATTGTCTCTCTTCCTCAAAATCAAATGTCCCAAGAGGATCAACAAAATTATCAAGTGTCTAAATATCAAGACTTCTCTAAATTCTTAATTGCATAACTAAATGGGACGTATGATTTAAGACCAAGGGAAAGTCCTGGAAGGCCTCTTAAAAATCTTGTTATAATTGAACCACATAAAAAATAAATTGAAACCCGAACAAGAACAATCCAACCTTTAAATCAGCCAATTGATACCCTTCAATTGATAAAACCTTTTTAACTGCTTTTAATGTTGAAAGGAAATTGCAGAGAGTCAAAATTCCCATCCCATTATCAAAACTTTCAAAGAACCCTGGATACAAAAATTAAGTTAAGAAATGGAATCAAAATTCAAATGTGGATGTTGAAGAGGATGTGATTAGTCTACAAAATGAAAAACCCTCAGTAGTATTTGGTCCAAGCTGAGACACGATTGATGAAATAGTGCCACCTTTCTATGTTTCTTTGGAATCACATTATTATTTACTATATATTTTCATGTTAGAATCTAGAGCCTAGCATAATATTATGCTAAAGGTTATTATGAATCAATTAAATTCGGAAATTACTCGATCTTATCAAGACCTATATACATTTGATTCCAAAAGGGTATCATGTCTAGGACTCATAAAAGACTTAGTTGTAACTTTAGCCCAAATACATGTAAAAAGTGTAGTTTTGGACATTATAGTCAATGACATACCTCCTAAGTTTGGAATTATTTTATCAAAATCTTGTTGTTCCATGTTAGGAGGAAGCCTTCAAATGGACATGTCTTTTTCTACAATTCTTGTATATGAGGGGTGAAAACCTTAGGTTATATAGGGAGGTCAGATGCATTCATATATTTTACAAAGAAAATCAAGCTAGAAACCATCCTATATGTGTAGTTGACCAATATTTTGGTTGTTTTTAAGTATCTTCAAATAATTTACAAAAATCTCAACTTAAAATTGAAGATGTTTTAGAAAACTCAAAAAATGTCAAAAATGATGTTTGGAAGCTCTGTTTCGATGGGTCTTTTTCAAAAGAGGGAGTTGGAGCTAGTGTTTTTTAATTTCACCAGAAAAATAAAACATAACTCAATCCTCTAAACTTGATTTTTATGTTACTAATAATGTAGCAGAGTATGAATCCTTTCTTCTAGGTTTAGAGCTAGCTAGAAGTCCTAAAGTGCATAATTTAAGTGCTTTCAGTGACTCTGAACTCATAGTCAAACAAGTTAGGAATATTTTTCCAAACAAAGCATCCTATACTTGGACTTACATAAATGAGGTCCACGATTTAGTGGAAAACTTATTTCATGCATTTAATATTGCAGTTATCCCTAGAAATGAGAATATTCATGCAGACTCCCTAGTTACTTCATCTATTTCATGCAAAATTCTAGATCAAATGCAATTAATATCAATTTCAAGTTAAATATTGGCCATCTATTCCTCAAAATCTTAAATAGTAGAAAATATTTAAGGATGAAGAATAGTTAAAATATGTTCTACAGGTTATTGATGAATTATCTATTTTTCAAATTGAAGAAGATCAGTCATATATAGATTAACTCAATAAAGAAATGAAACTTCTTATTTAAATTCAAAAATGGTTCACCATAATATCATTTAATTGTCAAAAATATTTATTCCCAAAGGTATAGTACCTCTAGAAAAATTATTTGACCAAAATGATGTTCCTAAGAATCCACTTTCAAATATACCTGAAGAGGATATTGAAGAATCCAATATTGCAACACCTGAAGAAATCAAGAACATTAAAATCTCTACATCTCTACCTTAGGAACTAAAAATTAAATATTTGAATCTTCTTAAATCTTACAAGGATGTTTTTTCTTGTTCTTATTCTAAATTAAAAACCACTGATACATCTCTCATTGGGCATAAAATTCCTTTAAAACATTAATAAAAACCCTATAAACAAAAATTAAGAGGAACCAATGCATTATTTCTCGCTAAAATAGAGAAAGAACTTAAGAATTTACTTGATGCTCAAATCATAGTTCCATTAAGATAATCATATTGGGTGGCTAAGTTAGCTTCTGTTAGAAAGAGGAAGGGGCAAATCAGACTCTGTGTAGATTTCAGGAACATAAACAAGTAATCCTTAAAAGACAACTAGCCATTACCCAAAATGGAACAGTTGCTTCTAAAAATTTGAAGAGAAAATATATTTTCAATGCTTGATGGTTTCTCTAGATACAACCAGATAGTGGTCAGTCCAGAGGACAAAGAGAACACTGATTTTACCACTCCTTGGGGTGCATTTATGTATGCTAGGATGCCCTTTGGATTAAAAAATGTTGGAGCAACATTTCAGAGAGGTATGGATTTAGATTTTGTGGGTAAGAAAAAAATTTGTTTTTATATATCTTGATGACCTTACTGTGTTTTCTAACTCGGATAAAAAAAATTTAAAACACTTGATGAAAGTGTTTGACAGCTGTAGAAAATTTGGGATATCAAACAATCCCAAGAAGTCCTTTTTTTCTATCAGATAAGTGAAATTTCTCGGCCACATAATTTATAATGAAGGAGTGGTAATTGATCCTAAAAGGGCTTCAAATATCCAAGAACTTCCATTTCCAAGGATCAAGAAGTAGATCCAATATTTTTTTGGAAAGACTAACTTCCTAAGGAGATTCATTCCTAACTATGCTGAAATAGTTAAGAATATCCTTGATATGTTAAATAAGAATCATGAAGTTAAGTGGAAAACACCAGCTAGATATGATTTTGAATAGATTAAAAAGGCCATTTTTGAAGTTGCAACTTCAGCCAGCCCTAATTATTTTGAACCCTTTAACATATTTTCCTTTGCATATGAAACCACTTTAGATGTTCTCCTTTTGCAAAAGAATGAAGATGGAGATGATCAACCTATAGTATTTTTTAGTAGATTCATGAGAGACAGAGAAGTTAGTATGATATCATTGAGAAAAATGCTTACTCTTTAGCCTAGGCTTTAAAATCCTTGAGAATTTATGTCCTTCACTCAACTATTACTTCTTATGTTCCTAACAGTGTTGTCAAAACTGTATTAACTCAACCAGACACTGATGGGAGAAGAGGAAGATGGATTACCCAAATACTTGAATTTGATATTAGTATCAAAAATATAAAGTTGATAAAAGGTCAAGGTTTGGCTAAAATTTTATCTGAATCCAATTTTAAAGTTTTGGGAATAATTTTTTTTTTTTTAAATTTATGCAGAGAAGAATCCACAAGAACCTTCTACGAAATCACAAGGGGAGAATACACAAGAAAATTCTCTTAGTTCATAAGGGGATAATCCACAAGAACCTTCCCAAGACTCAAAAGGGAAGAATACACAAGAACCTTCATCTTCAATTCAATCAGTCCCTGTTTATATTGATGAGAAATTCTTGTCGTCATAGTGGTATTCTGATATTGTACATTTTCTTATCAAAATTGGGTGTCCTTCTCAATTTTGAAAGAATCAATGTAAGAAACTAAATTTAAAACCCATAAAGTATTGTATCATCAATTCAAATTTATACTGGAAGGATCCACTAAATATCCTTTTGCTTTTCTTGATAGAAACTTAAACAAAATGAATTACTAAACATTTTCATTCAGGTATATGTGGGGGACAGTATGCTTGGAGAGCTACAATGTATAATATATTGAGAGCAGGATTCTATTGGACTACTATGTTTGCAAAATTAGGAGAGAGGGTTAGGATTTCTACTCCATGCCAAATGTTTGCCGGAAAGAAAAAATTAGCAACACTTCCTTTGGTTCCAGTATTAGTTTCAACACCTTTCTTACAATGGGGATTGGATTTCATATGGGAAGTTCATCCAACATCAAGAAACCACCATAGATGGATACTAACTGCAATAGATTACTTCACCAAATGGGTAGAGGCCATTCTTGTGAGAAATGCCACAAACACTATAGTCATCAAGTTTATTAAAGAAAAAAAATGTCGAGATTTGGATGTCCTCACTAGATAGTAACTAATAATGAAGCAGCATTTACTACCTTGAAAATGATTGAATTTTGTCAAAAATTTCAAATGTTGTTACGTCATTTTACTCATTACTATCCATATGGAAATGGTCTAGCAAAGTCATCAAAGAATAGTTCGGTGAAAGTTATCAAGAATACATTAGAATATCATAAAAATATTTGGGACATTCATATAATTTATGCAGTTTTCACTAACGCGATATATCCACAAATATCTACAGGAAAATCTTCATTTCAATTTTCTTATGGTAAAGAAGTATTTTTTTCCTACAAATATAGCTTTCCCTATTTTGAAATTTTTACAAGAATTTAATGAAAAACATGATGATTTTTCTAGGAGAATCAATTATATCATTGAAATAAATAAAAATAAGGATGAAATTCCGTAGAAGATTAGGAAATACCAGAAAAAAATGAAAAGTAGAGAAAGAGATTTCAGGGAAGGAAATTTGGTGTTGAGATGGGATGCTAGGAGGGAAGAAAGAGGGAAACATGGAAAATTTGACAACCTCTGGTTTGGACCTTTTAGTATTTGAATATTCAAGGGTAATAATACTTTCATATTGCATAATTTGGAAGGATAGTTTTATGGATTTCTAGTGAATGTAAGATATCTGAAGCACTAAATTCAGTGTCGAAGATGAAGAAGAGTGATTTATACATTCATCATTGTATATATAACGGTTTTTTTTTTCAAGTATGTTTGTTTTGTCAAAAAATATTCCATTAGCTTGAGGAGAAGGCACTTGGATCTGCTAAGTCTTTGGATACTACAAGACGAAGTAATCCCTACTTGGAGTCGATGTTGTAAAATTTCTTGTTTTAATAAGCTAGAAATTGTAGAAGAAAATGAAACACCAAAAATGTTAGGTTTGGATTGAAAAGAACAAAAAAAAAAAAAAAATAGGACTCATGAAAAATTAAAATAATAATATAAGAAAATGGTAGGATTAGATGCTTTAAAAAATGAAGGCAAAAATATTGAAAATTCTAGTCATAGATTGAAAGCAATAAAAAAAATAAATTTGTTGAGTTTCAAATAAAAACAAAATAAGTTGTGTGCAATTTGTTAGGATGCCACAACCCAGATTATTATTTTTTTTTATCATATTGTTTAAACATGATAACAAACATTTATATTTATGCGTTAGACTTAGGAGAGTGAATGGCAACTTGTTCAAATGCACCAAAAATTAGATTAGGACTTAAATTAAGTTTATTAGTATTTAATTGCTTCATTAAGCGGTTAAATATTATTTTAATAAGTTTATGAAATGGTTTTCTCCAAATCACGCAAGCGAAAAAGTTGTTTGTCTTTTTGTGATTATCGTTCAAGAATATTTGAATGGTGGATCTCTTCCCGACCAAGATAGTCGGCGGATAAGGCTTTTCGCACCCCCCTTTCCCATTTCTTGTTAATTCGGGGGGGGGGAGGTGGGGTTGTCCAAGAAGTGTTTTCTTTTCAGGGCTCCTCACATATGTTTCGCTCCCTCAACATTTCACACCAGTCCCCAACTCAAAAATATTTACCATCATCTAACCCCTCTGAAACATGCCTTCCTCCCAATGACTCTTTTGGCTCCCAATAATAGATCTTTGACTTTCCTCGAATGATCGTTTCCTCACGCCAGAGGAACTCCTGCCACTTGTACTATCCTGTTACACCATTCTCCCTTACCGTTACAGTCTCTCGTCCCGCTACACCTACACATGTACTATTATTCAACCGATTTCACGGCCGTCCACTTCATTACCGCTATCCTTAAATAGCCCATAAGACCTTTTGGGTAGTGGCCATCCCTGAGATGTGGCTTTTGCAAGCCCCATTGTGGCTTTTGCAAGCCCCATTGTGGCTGTCATTTAGGGCTTTGTCAACTTGGTCATGTGTGAGGAGTCATTGTAAAATAGTGTCAATGCCTCTACAAAAAAGGACATCCCCCACGACAAGGTACCGGGGGGCCTGATGGCATATGTTCCTTCAGTTGTCACGGGTCATCTATGGTTTGAAATTTTTGGTTCACAAAAATAGAATGATGTTTCCGTACCAAGGGTCCTCAGTCGTCACTAATAATAGATACTTATCTGGTAGTGAGTTGTTAATTGCGGATCCTTGAGTCAGACTTGGAAGGTCAGTGATGAACTCAGCTAGGATTAATGATTTTTTGAACCTCTAGGGTCAATTCTCTCACAGTAATCCCCATAATGGTAATCCAAGCATAATATAAATAAAATTATCCCATTTCATGCACCACCTTTGATTCATTTTCTATTTCTGTCTAATTACAGGTTTGCAGAGACATAATTTCAATTGCGTCTCCACCACCTATCGCATTGTCACTAGAGTTTTCACTTGTAAAGACTACCTTTCCATATGCTATATGTTTAACATAGACATTTTCCTCTTTATTTTCCTCTTTAGGTCTATGGCTCCCAAAGGAAAAGCTCGAAAAATAGTCGTTGAAGGAGCTCCTAGTGTTTCTTCCCAGGTAGAGCTTGACCATGTCCAATTAGCCGGCCAATAATTCAATATTATAGACAAAAAGTGCAAATAAAAGCTCTATGAATTGCATCTATGGCTAAAACATAAATATTTCGAAAACCAGGATGAAGTTAACATTTGGGAAACCTTACTATCTCTGTACACATTTCCTCAAACCCATGAATTTCTGGACCAGTCACCTCGTGTCAAGCCAGGTATGATCCACTCAAAAGGACTATGATAGCTCATAATGGAAATATTTTGATTTCTGTCACTCCTGAGACCATAAATGAAATGATCCTGATCTCATGGAGTGATTCCTTTAGTCATTTCTCCCAAGCTTCTCTTGTGGATTTATATAAAAAATCGACCTTTCCTCAGAGAGCACAGACATTTGAAACTTTCCTTCCAGATGGTGTTAAAATTCCAAAGAAAAACCCTCCTTACCCATCCTCCATTGTCCCTGAAGCCACCAGAGACATTATTTCTTTAATTTCCTATTTTTTAGGCTATCCAAATGATAGAACAATGGATGAGTCCATTATGAGTTATTTTTCTATTTTCTCTAAAGATAGTGAGCCAACATTCATGTACAATTACAACCAGTTCTTGGTTGATAATTTGCATGGAAAATGTTGAATTTGAAAACTAAAGGGATGTTAAACTACACTTATGTATTTATTCACATGTTTCTTTTTCCGTAGGGGGATTCATTACCAATCACATTGCAGAAGAAGGATGATCAGGGTGTTAACCAGATAATTATTCATTAGAATCAATTGGTTATATCCATTTCAATTGAGTTATCATTTGTAGATTTCATTGATTCATTGATTCATATAGTTTCCCAACTTATAAGCAGCCAAAATTATCCTAGTATTGGCTCAGACATCAAAATAATACTCCATCTAAGTGATAAAGTTAAAAATGGAGACCGATATCTTTACCATAATTACACAAAGATCAGAGCATATGGTTTTGAAATGGCACCTTATAAGCTACTCAAATATGTTCCAATGAGACTTTTCTATCTAGAACATATTAGACATATGTTTAACATGGATGAATTACAGTTTGTTTCAGGTCAAATAAAATCACAGTTCAAGATCAAGACTAAAATTGGCTCTTTTATATGCAATACCAGATCAGAAAGAGTTAAAGCAGATGTAATCCTCAAGAGAATGAACTTCCAACCAAGCTTCACCTAGTCCTATGATCAATTCAACACCATTTAAAACTTAAGGGTGGAGCTGAAGACAACTCCCTACAACCATACACTATTTAAGCCTGGGATATAGAAATTCATGAACCAAGATGAATGGGAAAAAAATACATTCCAAGAAGAAGAGGAACATGTTCTTTATACATCCACTCTGTTATCACCAAATTTATTTTGATAAGCTGCTCATCAATCAACTTAATGTAACTCTTTCAAACCACTTTTGGCTGAAGACTAGCCTCTTCAGTTTGAGAGGGCTCTCTCAAGGTGATTTATGATTTTCAATGGAAATTCTATCAAATGGATAACTCTATAACTGTAACTTGATTGTGATTGATTGAGGGTTGAAAATGTAAGAACTTTCTAACATTGTGCTATGGGGTCAACATCAATAAACTCAATGACAATATTTCTTCTTATGGAAACTGAGGCAAATGAAGGTTTCAATGAAAGGTAGTACACACATACAATGCAGGAAGAAAACAGTAGTTTAACCTCTAAAGGAAGTCAGAGCATGTCACCATGAGTTATGAGTAATTATAAATCAAACTAACTTCATATACTATAAAATGAAACATATATAACATAAACACATTGAACAACTCCTTCAAATCTCAGGTAAAGAAGAAAAATTCACCGTATATTACTGAAACTAATACTATTACAGAGTAGCAGTTTAGTACAATATTCTCGAATGCTTTAATATTCGATTTTATGTTTATAAATAGAGTTTCTTTACATTACATATGATTCAGAATCATCAAACCTTCAAACTGACAGTTAATCATAACTGACACAACGATAAAAAGACACCTGTCCATTAAGAGTTAATCTCTTAATATGACTCTGGTTATATTTATTACAACTACTAACTGAAGGAGTGCATAATTACATAAAAATTAGTTAGGCTACTTGAATGGAACTATCCATCATCAAAAGAATAAATTCCCTCACTAAAACACAAAACAGTCGACCCTTTTTTCCTGTGCTGTGTTGTTGCTAATGTGTTGATGTAGTGGGGCAGTTTAGGACGTGGACCTCAATTTGCTGATATGCTAACAGATGAGTTGAGAGTTGTGCCGGTAGATCTGTTGTTGAGTGAATTTCTGAACACTTTTTGTTTCTCGACTCGACCTTTCTGTTGTTTTACTACCCAAAATCCTCTGGTTGTTTTAAAACCTTTTTATAAACAAAATAGCATGAACAACTGATATACCAAACCTGAAATTTTTTAAATTTCAGTTCTGAAGCGCATTACATCCACGCACTTCACAACCTCTACAATTTATTTTATAAATAATACGATCAGTGATGTGATGCGATGTGGAGGTGACGTCGAGGGTAAGTGGGATCGAACTGCAGTGCAAATCACATATTTTAGCTTTTAGTTATAAGCCATGGGGGTTAAATTTTAAAGTTCGTGAAGCGAGAGGAAGAGGGACCCATTGTCTATGTGGTGATGTTTTATGAATCGGTGAAGGTTTAAGTGGTAATTGTTACAAATTTTATATGGCATATCAATGTATTGTGATGGTTGTGCAATGGGGGTGGAACTGTTAAGGTGGGGACAACTTACCACATCGAAAATTAAAATAAATAGACTGCAGGCGCTCACAAGGTAAGTTGAAGTATATGTGATGCGATATTGAAAATCATCCATTGAATTATTTATATTTTAGTTCCTGATGCAAAACATATAAAATCTGTGAAATACGACAAGGCCCCCACTTTAATCGCAATCAAGGTTTGAAAAGCGATGAAATGGTAAAGGTGGAAGGGTAAAGTGGAAAGGTGGAAAAATTTTAAGTTTAATGATTTCCAATGAAAAATGAAATGAAAAGGGAAGCGTGGTGGGTAAAATGCATCCCACTTCATCATATTTTCTCCTTTGAAATGTTTGTAGGAGATGGTAATGTAAATGACTTCGGGTTTTGGTCTATGGGGAAAGTGATTTTGAATGTATGGGATTATATGAATGGGGAAGGAGTCCAAAATAGAAAAATAGCAAATAGTGATAATGCACTCTGTAGAAACCTATCTCCCAAGAGAAGCAGCAGAAAAGGCTAAGAGAAGAACCATCAAATTTTGCAAACATTTCCAAGGAATGCATAATTCAACAGAAGAAGCAAAAGACTGATTTCACCATTTCTACTGAGAAAATTCAAAAAGAGCCAGATATCATTGACTTGGGGGATGAAAAAGTATATACAAAGGAAAAGGGAAGTGTTCTTAATGTTCCATCATCCTCTACAGCCTCAAAATAGCCCAAGGAGATAATTCAATCTGTTGGAACCAGTGAATAAGGTGATTAGAATATTTTCTGTAAATTCTTAGAGATCAAACAGAAAAATAAATCTCTAAAATCCAATGTTTACAGTGAGTTTTCAGAGCAAACCTGTACATCAAAACATAGGTTGCTGAGAGTTTTTGATAGTGAAAAGGGAAGGATGCATATGTATTTTCTACAAGCCCAAGTTCCTTTTCCTAAATCTCCTTTTGATTACAATAAAACCATGTTGGAAATATGTTATCCTTGATGGAAACCTACTTGATGAGTTGCCTTTTGATAGAAACCTATTTGTTGAAGATGTAAAATTGATGTATCTACAGGTCAGTTTAGATGTGACAAAGAAAGGAATTTCAGTGAGTCACAGAGGAATGACGAAGGTAAAGTTTCAAGAAGTATATGTACTTTTGATGAAGGGAACCTGCGTATACCCACAGGTTCAATGAAGAAAATTCGAGTATACATCTATAGTTAGTGTATATGCAGTTTTTGTGAAGAAAATTCGTGTGTACACGTGGGTAAAAAGAATAAAAGTCACGTATGAGTTCGCGCACTAATTTTAACAATGCCAAGGGTATTTAACATGTTATTAGCCCACAATATTGAGCGCAGTAACAACTATTTTATCCCTTCCAAGAATACCATCAACACTTGTGTGGTTTTGGCTCATGGTATTGGCTAAGGCCCAAACTATATAAGGAGGTGAAGATCATAGTGCTAAGTGTGCATGTGAATGAGAATTAAATGAATACTTCAGTCTGAAGTATATAGGTATGGATTAGGCTATATTCAATAGATAGATCCGATATTTTGATGCACTCATGAATACAATAATGGATCAGGATCTCTAGACCTGAAATGACTATGTATTTGCATGATCTCTTTATGAATGGTTTAGATCTATGGTCTGGCGCATCATTTTTGAAGTAAATTATATGATCTCAGCAAGTTTTCTTCTTTGAAGAGTTACGCATTGCTGTAATATTTACAGATCTATACTTTGGTTCATCATGATGAAAGCACGTACACCCACATGTTTGTTTAAGCAAAGGCGCGTATGGAAGTTAGGGTTTCTCTGAAGATTGCTGAAGAAAATTTCTCATAATTTTTTATGTGTTTTTGTTGTCTGCTAATGAAGCCTTCATGTAGGTATTGATTGTTTGCATATTTTTTATACTCCTAATTGATTATGTATAAATATGAACAATGAATGCTTGATTGAGAATGATGGATTTAGTTAACTAAATAAGGGTTTTGTAAATTTGACAAAGTGTGCCTAAATGTCTCTGATTTTTTCTAAGTCAAGTCAGATCTCTAATTTGATTATATAAAGATCTATACACAAGTTTCTCAACAGAAAATCACCCATACACACAGGTTACCATAAGTAAAGTAGCGTGTACATTTTTTTGTATGAATGATAAGGGTTGAATTTTATTCTGCATGTTAATACATAAGTGTGGTGTTTTCTTGAGGGGTCCTAACCCTAGCTCAGAGTGATTGCGTAACCAAAAAAACCCTCTTACTAGTGGCCCTTTCGGAAATGAACTGCTTGCGCAAGCAAAATTCTCACCCAAAGCAGTATGGGGGGGGTGCTCGAACCAGCTTTCCACACCCTGAGAGAAAATTAAATTAAGTGTGGACCTTTATATATGCTTTAACACATTGACTCACTTTCGCATCAGAAACCATAGGTTCATTAACACAAACTAATCCAGTGTGCACATCGAGACAATAGTTCCGAAATTCCTTTAACAGTACTAACAATGTAATATTAAGCCTTTATAGAGCTAGATCTATGAAACAAAAAATCATATCAGTGGTAAACACAGGTACACAACTGATCCAATCATAGATAATATAACTCATAAACATGAACAGAAACCATATGCAGAATTAGATCGTAGAAACATGTAACATATACATGTAGTACTCAGAGTTATCCAACACTTCTTTATTCATAGACAGTTCGCAAAACCCTTTGCAACCCTTCAGATTCACCCACACACACATATAGCGAGGTACACACACAGTCGGGCTAAGGTCTTCGCGCACATAGCCAACAAGAGCCTTTCATACATATACACTTGAACAAATTCACTTCAGAGTTCACCACATATCGAAAACGTACCAAAAATTGTCTTATCTGACTCGAACTATACTTCTATTTATACATTACCGTGTGCTCATCCTAAGGTCTGCAAAATGTGTTTTGAGACTCTTAGGTTTACCCTTTAGCCCATTACAACCCATGAAGGGACTTTGACCTATCCCAAAGCCCCTTGGATATGCATTTATTAGCACACATGACTCAAAAAGCTACAAAAAGATACTATTATTTACTCAAAATGTGGTCCTAAGAGACCCTGCTCCAACAGTTCACCAACACAATCTTGTGACTTGTTCCGAGTCATAGAGGTAATGGGGTCCTCATATTCATATTTAGATCCTCGATGGTGGCAGAAAAGGGTGCAAGGATGCTCATGCTTTGATCAGCGTCACTCTGCGTTGTATCCACCAACTTCTGAGAGGTCATCCCCTTTGCTGCGATATTAATACTCTGGTAAGTCTAGTCTGCATTTATCATTGCATATCCAAACCACACAACTTCATTGCTTCAATCGCCCATGGCTTCATGTGGTCATGATGTGCTTCTTCCTCTATAGGTCTTCAAACTCGTAGAAGCATTCTTGGCTCGTTTGTAACCATGATGAAATCTGGAGAGGGCACAAACGTTGGTAACACCTCCCCGAAGATCATCAAACACATGCTCTTTTGCTCTTTGGCGCACAATTCCTATGAGATGTTCCCGACAAGGAGATCTGCTTGCATGGATTTCCATAGGCCATATCTCTCTCCTAAGCTATGTACCCTTGTCATTGGTTGCTAAAATATTGGTTGATGCTTGTTTGACTAGAGCAAGACAATCGCGCTCAAAATTCTAGTGGAGTTTCGTTCAAGCTTTGCTTGCAACTCCATGATCCGCTCCTCAAAGTCTACTTTGAATAATTGGAACTTCGAATGGGAGGCCTTCGTGGCAGCCACTAAACCTTCAATCTCGGGCCTATGGTGCAATCAAGGTAGGGCTAACAACGTCCGGCAGGTCACCACACAAATGATCAATCAAGTTTTCCAACTCTACCCGTTGTGCCATCACTACTTGTTGTGCTATCTAAGCCTAAAAACACTCCTATGTTTTCTCTCCAATATTCTTCTCTTGTTCGGTAATTTTTTGGTGCACGCGCACCTCATTGCACTGCAACTCATATGTTATGATTTTCTAGATAGCATGGAGCTTTCCAATCGGGAGCATTGATAATTCAATGTGAAATTATGAGCAGGTTTGCAGTTGTGTGCGCAGATGTGGTTGTTCCATCATGACTACTGCAGTAGGAAAAGGGAATATCTTGTTATCTGATGTGTTGAAGATCATACTTGTATTCTCGCTCGCTTAAATCGGCCTTGCCTTAGCCACACTTGCTTTAATGTTGTCAATTTTGAGCTGTAACACCTACAATTGATTCTGCGGAGCCTCGACTGCAGCCTTATATTGTTTGTCTGGTGCAGTCCATCTATACTCGGAGGAATATGCAACCACATCTATGATCTTATCCAAGTCATCCTCTATGAGAGTGACTTCTTTTGTGCCTCCTGCCTTGAAACCTTTTTTCTTCTTGCGTGGGCCCTTGGGGGTTTATGTTCCACGCTTGGTACCTCTGGCGGATTCAGCTTCTGTACTTCCTAGAGCATTTGTGTCTTCAAGATCCACCTTAGCTTCCTCTAGAGGTTCCTTTTCCACCTCTTTTTTTTCTTCATTCTCGGGTTCGTTTTCTTCTTCTTTTTCCTTGGTTGCCTCTTTGCTGAATGTGGAGGTTGTGATAGGTGTAGTAGAGTCTAGCCCAACCTTCTATGCTTTAGGCCAAGTTGTAATGACTTGGCCAATTTCAGCCTCAGTGACCATATATGGCATTTTGTACCACACTAGGTCCTTGCACAACTAGATCTGCACATTCTGCATTAATACTTGGAAGTCCTTAATGGTATTGAACTTTTCATATGTAGCTAGGGACAATCCTGGGTGAGAGTGGATTTCCAAGGCCAATTCTCCCTTGAATAAAGCCCAGAGGATCTTATTCTCCATCACACACTTTAGGTCTATGGAGTCCCAATGATTTGGATAGCGTGCTCTTTCAAAAACTCCAGGCTATATCTTCGGGAGGACTCCGCTCCCTCACATTTCCCATGCAACTAAAGAAATCAATAGAAGCACCCATGAATGGCTGAACTTCTTTCCTTCCTCCCGTGCCTCGCGCACATTTTCTACCAGCTCTATACACAAGAATTGTGACCAGTTGTACCTAATGCCTTTCTCACACTGTCTTGCCAATGCGATGATGAGCGTAGGGACCACCTTATGCCTACATTTTCAGATCATTTTGCAGCCCAGTACTAAGGTACCAAGGCATACTATCGGGTCATTGATCTGATGCACCAGGAAGCCCGTGGAAACCCACCCCATGTTGTAATCCTTATTGACCTTGGCTTCTACCTTCAATTCCTAGCTCTTCCCATTGCCATTGGATTAGGCCCCTTCTTTAGCATGTTGGTGGTCCGATGGATCAGCGCGACGTGTATAGGGATGAAATTATTGATCCACTGGCACCCATTATAAACTAATGCCAGCAGTTGGCGCACACAGATATCTTTGATGGGGTACCTACTGCAGTGAGGAATCCTCAACAAATTAAAAATTCCCACATTACCTAACCTGAGCGCCAAAGCCATAGGCTCTACCATCATAACTTCAGCATACACCACCCTCTCCAAAAATTATTCTAGTGCTAGCTCGAGAAATTTCTTTTCATTTTCCAGGTCGTAATCATCAAAATTGACTATGGGGATCTTCCCGAACATATCCACCTCCAAGGTGACTACCTCTAGAATTAAGGGCATCTATGAATAATCGCGCACTATATCTAAATATTTTAGTGCCTTCATAGAGGTTCTGCATGGTCTAACATACTTCAAGAGCCATCATATTGGCTCCACGAAGAGCACGGCCTCCTTAGTTGCGCTTATGGGTCTCTTGGTTGGGTCACCTATAGGATACCTATCCTTCGTTGCCTGGCATAGGGATGTGATCTTTCTAGGAGACCTTCATGACTTGGAGGATGACCCCTTGGTCATATTTTCTTTCCTTTAACTAGAGTAGTGCTATTTAATACTACCGCAAGAACAACTTTGTGGAGTACTAAAAAGGTATGCTTTTGATGATCATTTCAGTGGCTTTTTAGTAGAATTTGTAAACCTTTTTGCATCATGAGGTATGCTTTTGATGACTATTTCAGTGGCTTTTTAATAGAATTTGTGAACCTTTTTGTATCATGAATTTGGAAAGTAATAAGGAACCATAACAAAACATGTGAGAATTGATATGCAAGACTTAGCCACTGATAATGGTTATTTTCTGTACAGGAAAAGGAGAAAACGAGGAATTTCCGTTCCAAAGGAAAGGACAAAGTCGAGATAACTGCTGTCCCTCTGAACGAGAACCGAATGCAAACAAGGCTAAATAGATTACAGCAAATCGGCTCGGAAAAGAAGGAGAAGACACCAGCTCGGCGCCAAAGAAAGGAAAGGATGAAGAATTAACAGTTTGGCGAATCCCTCAGGATCTTCGATCCTGAGGGATCGCTGCTTTATTTATCATGTTACTTGGACATCTCCGCCATCACCTTTATATAAAGGGACAACACTGTTAGCTTGATAGATAGGATACGCTTTTATGTAATTTTCTGTAAAACATCAACTTTGATTATTGAGTCTCGTTGAGAACTGGTTCAATGTATTTTTGACCGATGCATTAATAAAAGCTTGGTGATTATTTCATCTCTGCGTCTGGATTAACTTAAAGCGGTGTATCCTTGGAGGCTAAGGGCCCGGCCCCGAAGGACACTTGCTTCTGTACCATTACGACTTGACTTTTGTGTGGTTTGTTTATCATTGTTATTTGGTAATTTGATATGCTTTATAAGTTCATATTACATGCTTTGTTAAAGATTGAATCATTGAGGTTTTTTACAGATAGAATCGTGTGTTGACTCCGCATCAAGTTATTAATCCTTTCAAGAGTTAATTGCATGTTCTTACTGTTTTGTTACAGAGCTGTTATACTAAACGTTCGTGTTGTGCGCGTTTCTGATTTATCAGTACTGTTCCATAATTCATTAATAGTTATTGCTGTTCCATTAGTGTGATTTGTGTGAATTGCTTTTAGAGTGAAAGAATGTTATTTGATTGCAAAGAATGCATTTGAGTTAATAGATTAAGTTTGGTTACAACCTGCGGGACTTAGTTATTCAATTGCTGTTCCATTTTAGACTTGCTGTTCTATTTCAGAATTGTTGTTCAATCCTTTATTTGCTTTGCTATTCCAT
>JAXQQM020061420.1:0-46515 GCA_034641835.2 Pinus albicaulis
AGCCTTGGAAAAGAGGAAAGCAGAAGAACAAGCCCATCTCCAAGCCTTTCCTCTCACTGCACTCCCTGAGCAGGAAATTAAAGAAAACAAAGAGGCATGGCTTGAAAGAGCTAACAAACACTTGGAAATGAAGCTTGAGAGGGCAAACAGAGATCTAGAGCTGCAAAGGAAAAGGACTCATCACTTTCAAAAGTTGAATCATTTTGCCAGGCGCAAACTAAAGGCAGCCCAAGGGAAATTGAAGAAGGCAAAGGGGAAGCGCTCGGCACGGAAAGAGGAGAAAAGCACATCAGCTCTTGAAATTTTGAACTCAGCTTCGGAGCATGTTGCTAGGGACCCCTGAGGGTCATATGTGAAACTTTTGGGCCCATTTCGACAACTTTTTTTTTTTTTGGCATTTTTTGGGTTTTTGATCGAAAACTCATAATTTCGCCATTTCAGTTTGAGGATTTTTCAAGGGAGAAGGATGATACCAATGGATACCATAATTCTATGAGCAGGTCCCCAGCGATTTTCAGAGCATTTGGAGATCGTTCGCCCCCTCAAATTGGTGAAAAATGCTCACTTTTTGTACATTCTGCCCATCATATCAGCAGGCTGCTATTTCCTGGCTTTTTACACATAGGTACAATTTTGGAGGACTTCCAGGCATCAGATTGAGGTGATTTCAGTTGCGCCAGAAATTAGACACAGAAAGATTTCCAACGAGCTATCATGAGCCTCGTTTTGACACCGGGAAGGCTGCCAAATGTTTCCGGCAAATCAGGGGACCTTTTCCTGATATAAATTTGAAGTATTTTTGTAATCTTTGAACCTCAAAAATCTGCTTTTTCCAAATGTGCGTTTAGCTATTTTTGCACTTGGAAAATGTTGCAAAGTCAATATAATTTCCGTTTTTAGCATTTTTTAGATATTTTATGAGATATTTTGTGCCTTGGGATTTGCAAAGCCTCAAGGACAAGTTTATATATTTTGATTAGGCCAATGGGATAGCTAGTTGCACCATGAGGTTTTCCTCACTTGAGCCTATTTATTCCACAAGGCTTCATTGTAAAACAAGGCTGAACTTGAGAGAAGAATCAATATATTGGTCATATGAGCTTTGAAGAACATATTTGAGTTATGATTTTTGGACTGCCTCTTGGATGCTTTTGATGAATGATGAAGGATTGTTGATGGATTCCATGACATGGTAGAATGGTATAGTGTTTCTTGCTTTGTTGTTGTCTTCTAGTTTTCATTCATGATACATGCTTCTTGCTGCTATAGATTAGTAGAGATTAAGTTTGAGATATTCCCATGGAGGCACCTCAAAATTCCTGAATCTTCATAGCTTTATGTTTTCTTCTTCCTTAGTTATACTAAAGAATTCTTAACTGCTCTTTAGTAACTTAAGGATATTGTTGCTAGTTTTATTCATAAGTTCTATGCATGTTGAGTAGGATGTATGGTGTGCCCTGCTTACCAATGACTGTCCATAGTTCTGTCCATGAAACTATCTCTTTGATTGATTAGTTTATCATCTTGTTGAACCAAGGAGGCCTAGTCTCGATCTAGCATTTTGCCTAAAACTATGAAAGCTTGTTTGTCAAAGTGCCCAATGACTTAGAGACTATGTTTAGGCGTTTCGGCATAGTATTTTGAGTTTTTAGTCCATCTTATGTGTTCTCCCCAAAGTCTGATAGCCATTTCCCGAAGTTAGAAGGTCTTATACTTCTATGCATGGCTGGAATGTTTGATTTCTATGTATTAATTAGCTCATAGTTACATTTAGCATGATTAATGGCTTGCTATAACATGTTTATGTCTGCTATCAACTAGTTACACTTGAAATCCCTTGTCTTTCACAAACTTGATGTTCATTTACTCCATTTTGCCCAAAGATCCTTTCTACCTTGAATCAAATCGGCCCTACAACAGCCTTACATCATCATCTGATAGCTTCCTTGACCTTTTTGACCCCATAGCCCAGTTTATCTACATTTTGTTATCCAGTTTATATCTTTGATCAATTTTATCCCTCACAAACTTAAAAACAAAAAATCAAAAAAACACACTTCATAACTAGCCTAATATCAGAACACCATAAGCAAACACACCGATATCTTTTACATATATAGAGAGAGCCCTCTCTGAGTCCAGGAAGGCTAGGTCCTTGGGCTCCAAAGCTTGGTTTGATGTTACAACATCATTTGGCTCGCCAATCGGCCAAATCACGGGACCCTAACATAATGGCGATCACGGTGGGACTCTGAGTGATTAAAAACTTGGTTCCCCTCATCTTTAGAGACCTTTAAGAATACTATCTGATTGACTTATCCCACTGCTCACTAACATAGTGACACTCACAGTAGGACCTTCCGAGTTAGTGACAATCTAAGTACACCTTAGTAACTCCTGAAGTCTCAATCAAGCTTAGTAAACTTAGATATTGTCTGAAGAGTAGAAAATAGCTCCTTCACCATCTTAGCAAAATGATGAGTCAGTTATAGAAAACTCTTCCAAACCTTGTAGGCACATAAAACTCAAAAAAACCCAAAACACTCCCTTAGATTGGCTTTTGACAGTATTGGTGGTAGACCATACAAGTACATCTCAAAACAAACTGATAATCCACCTAGCGACTCCACTAACCTCTAGTAGGCCTTACTATTTTACCGAACTCTAGGTTACCATCCGATAGACCTATCCCATCGCTCACTAACATAGCGGGAGATGGTGGGACACTGAGTACATGATAGTCTAGCAAACTCTTATAGACTCTTTGGTCCTTTAGATACCTTAAACAAGCAAGCAGTCCATAGATCCATTCGAAGTAAACTCTTTTGTTCTCATCACCCTAGAAAAGTGTTGAAACAAATCTAGGATACTTTAACAAACCATAGGCTGCACATAAATTCAGAAAATCTAAAAAACATTCTCAGATTAGTTACCGGTGGTGGACCATAGCTATCTTCACGAAAACAACACAGTTCCACCTGGCGACTCCACTAATTCATCCTTTTTATTTTGACCATCCTTCACCTTAGTAGAAATTTAGAGAGAACACCCATCCGAAACATTCACCAATACCATTCTCTCTAAACTCTGGATCTAAAATCTGGCTTCACGAAGAATTAACACCAGAGCTCATCCAGACCCAAATCCCCCTATCATAGTAGATAACCCAGAGAAGATTTTGTGGCAGGCTTCCGAAAATGACCATCTAGCTACTGGTAGATCCATCTATAAAACAAGATCTGTACCTAAACATCTCACTATCCTAACAGATTCACCTTTTGAATTAGAGTCATCACAAACTCTTCCCAGAAGCAAATCATACAGTAAGATAAACTTTGACGATCTTGAAACCCTAAACCCACCACAGAGTCCTAGTAGAGAAGCTTCACCTACCACTCCTCCTGACTTCCATCTTCTCTATCAGTTTGGCTCCTATCATCCCAGATCTGCTCAAAACCAGATCGCTAGTCCAAGTTCATCCGCCACACCTGTTCAAACCACCTCATCTCATCCCACTAGTCCTCATCTTGTACATCATCCATTAGCTCCCGTCATGGTAGCCTGGTATGCACCTTTGGTGTTGCCATCGCCTTTGGCTCCTCTCCCAAATAAATATCAAGACAAAATCCCACACTTTACTGGAGAAGATACAACTACACCTCAACAGCATATAAGTAGGATGACTGATGCTTATGAATACCTGGAGGTACAAGACGAGACCGTCAGAATGAGAATATTCGCTCAAAGTCTTGGTGGTGAATCCAAAACATGGTTCAAAAGCTTAACTCCAAACAGTATCCACAATATCCCAGAACTACATCAAGTCTTCAGAAATAGGTGGGAAATCTGAAGAAACCCCATTCAAATCTTTTCAGAATATAACAACCTAAAACGGGAAAATGGGGAAAGTGTCCAAGCTTACTGCACTAGGTTCAACAGTGTATATAACTCCCTCCCACCTCATTTCAAACCCCCACTTGGTTTAGCCTTGGCAAAATTCCCCGAGGGTTTCGATCGAGACATGACATATCATCTGAGAGACAAGGATCCCCCTACCTTAGAGGAAATGTAACAAATAGCCATAAAAGCAGATGCCAACTTAGCAGAAAAAAGAGCTAGGACTAGATTAGAAAGAAAGGTCACATATAAAGACGAGGTCTCCACTTCATCTCCTTCCCTAGATCCTAGAATAGATGACTTGGTAAAAACCATGGCAAAAATGTGGGAAATAATAAATGAAAAGGCTCCTGTTAGGGACAACCAGCCTAACCCTCCAAACAGAAACCGAAACTAGAACTTTAGGAGGGAACAGCCTCAAAACAGACCAAGGGAAAATGACCAACAAATTAGACCACCATTCAATGAAAACTATGTGGAAGAAGATGATAGAGATACAGAACCCATTGATGAAAGTCATTTAAATATTGTAGGGTCTGATAATGAGAGTGAGGTGTACCTCACAGCAGAAGAACAAGAGTTATGTTCTCCTAATCAAGATGAGACCAACTATGAAGATCTCGACGATCCTGCCATAGAGTTTCAAAATGCCATAATAGAAGCTCACCGGCAGTATAATCTTAGAAGCAAAAAAAATCAAAATCATTCCAAAAAGAGTAACCCTGACTGTACCCAGACCTCAGCTGACATCCTAAAGAAAACCATGGATAGTAACAAAGTTGAGACCAAAAAGATTGACCCAAACAAAGGCAAAGCCATTCAGACAAGTATTAGCTCTGATACTCCTAGTACCTCTACAAAAGCCCCAGAGTTGGCTATATCAAACAAAATCCCAAGCCAAAGTCAGCAAATTAAGAACATAGAAAAAGTTATGTCTGAAAAAGCTGAAACAAATCTGCCCAAACTACATAATCCTTTTAGTTTCGAAGGGTAAATTTCCAAAATAAAAATTACCATACCCCTCACAGAGCTAATAACTATAGGTAGGCATATATCTCAAATATTCAAAGTCCTCGATCTAGAGAGCAAGGCATACACCTTGAATTTAACTGATGACAAACCTGAGCTCTTATTTGGCCCTAAAGTAGAAGGTGAATACCAAGAAGGATCTATTTCTCCTTTCTATGTAAGCTTAAACATAACGGACAAAACATTACATAATGCCATGTTAGATTCTGGTGCTTCCCATAACCTCATGCCTAAAGCAGTCATGGAAAACCTAGGACTGGCAGTGACTCAACCTTACAAAAACCTGTATTCTTTCGACTCGAACCAGGTCAAATGTTTAGGTCTGATAAAGAATCTAGATTTCGCCCTAACACAACTACCAGCCAAAAACTTAGTTATGGACGTAGTAGCAGCCGATATCCCACCCAAGTATGGAATGCTACTATCAAGAGCATGGGCAGCCAAAATACAAGGTAGCCTTCAAATGGATATGTCATTCACTACTATCCCAGTTTTCAACCAAACAAGGAGGTTATACCGAGAGACTCGCATGAAATACATGGTTAGCAATAGAGATAAGCCAAACAATACCCCCATCTATTCCATTCATTCCAATTTAGATTCTTTTATCTTATACAATGAAGGTGATATAAACAAGCAGATAAAAGAAAATGAAGACATGTCCAAACCATTACTGAATGAAGAAATTGATGACCAAAGTCCCAAGAAACCTGAGAAACAGCTTAGTATCATGTATGAAAAAGAAACTCTTTGGAGTATAAGCTTTGATGGTTCTTGTGGCAAGACAGGTTCAGGAGCAGGCATCTGGATACACAATACTAAAGAAGGTCATTCTTTTAGATTAGAATTCCAATGTACTAATAACATTGCGGAATATGAAGCCCTTCTCATCGGTCTAGACATGCTTAGAGACTTAGGCGCCAATAGAATATCAGCCCAAGGAGACTCAGAGCTTGTAATCAGGCAAATCAAAGGTGAATATTCGGCAAAGAACCCAAGACTGAGAGAATATAGGAATGCAGCTTTGGATATCCTTAAAACTTTTGAAAAATATGAACTCACCTATATCCCTAGGATTCAAAACAGTCTGGAAAATGAGCTCGCCTTTGCTGCAAGCAATAGCCAAATACCATGTATAAGTGAGCAATATGACATTCAAGTTAAACATCGCCCTACTGTACCAGATAATCTTGACCATTGGCAAATATTCCAAGATGATGATCAAATTGATGATTTCCTACAATCTAGGAATGAGTTTGAAATAACCAAAACAGACTCAGGAGACGAAGAAAGGAAACCCAGCCAAAGTCAAGACCAAGAGCTAAATCCACCTTTGTGGACCAATCTAAACCTGGTAGACCATCCATATGACAGGGAGATAGAAGAGGACATTGACCAAAGGGAACTCGAAGTCTTGCACTGCGAAAATGACACCATACCTAGAGGGCTCGCACCTTTAGAAGAATTTTTTGACTTCAATGATGTAGCCAAAAAGCCTAAAATGGAATCTACAGAGGGTGACATCGAGGAATACAACATAGGAAGTACAGAAGAGCCCAAAAACATTAAACTATCCAAAACCCTCCCACCTCTCATAAAACATAAATACATCGAACTGTTTAAGGAATTTAAAGATGTGTTTGCATGGGGATACCAAGATTTGAAGTCATATGACACCAGCATCATCCAACATAAAATTACCCTCAAAGAAAACCAAAAGCATTTCAAACAAAAGTTAAGAAGGATAAACCCAGTATTACTACCGTTGGTTGAAAAGGAAATTAAAAAGATGTATGATGCCGGGATAATCGTGTCTCTCTGATACTCTGAGTGGGTCTCAAATCTAGTATCAGTTAGGAAAAAGACTGGTGAAATCAGACTCTGTATAGATTTCCGAAACCTGAATAGGGCATGTCTGAAAGATAACTATCCTCTGCCCAAAATGGACCACATACTTCAGAAGGTAGTAGGCACTAAAAGAATCTCATTGCTTGATGGTTTTTCTGGTTATAACCAAGTGTTGGTTTACCCTACCGATCAACATAAGACAGCTTTCACCACCCCTTGGGGCACTTTTATGTACGTTAAAATGCCTTTTGGACTGATGAATGCTGGTGCCACATTTCAAAGAGCCATGGACATAGCCTTCTCAGAAGACATAGGTGTTTTCATAGTCATATATCTTGACGATATAACAGTATATTCTAAATCAGATGAAGAACACCTAACACACTTAAGAAAAGTTTTCAACAAATGCAGAAAGTATGGTTTATCCCTAAACCCCAAGAAAACACTTTTCGGTCTAGAGGAAGGAAAACTCCTAGGTCACATTATTTAGGAAGAAGGAATTAAAATAGACCCCCAGAGAATCGAAGGTATCTTACAGATAAGTCATCCCAGAAACATAAAAGAGTTACAGTCCTTTATCCGAAAGATAAATTTCTTAAGAAGATTCATCCCAAACCTTGCTCAACTCCTGAACGATATCACAAATATGTTAAGAAAGGAGGTCGGGGTTAAATGGACCATAGAAGCCAAAAAATCTTTTGAACTAATTAAAAGGGCCTTAACTAAAACCCCAGTATTGATAAGCCCCGACTTCACCAAAGATTTTTACATTTTTTCATTTGCCTCAGAACACACAATAGCTGCGGTGTTGTTACAAAAAAATGCAGCTGGACAAGAGCAACCCATTTCCTTTTTTAGCAAATCCCTGAGAGATGCTCCCTTGAAATATAACATCATGGAAAAACAGGCATTTCCATTGGTAAAAGCACTGAAAGATTTCCGAGTTTACATCTTGCATTCTCATGTCATAGCTTTTGTCCCTAATACTGTCGTCAAGGACATTCTAAACCAAGATCCCGATGGTAAAAGGGGAAAATGGATCGCTATCATCCTAGAATATGACTTAGAAATCCGGCCTACCAAACTAGTTAAAGGACAAGGACTTGCAAGACTAATGGCTGAAACCAACCTCCAAGCTTTAGATATAAATTTTGTCGATGCCTTAGAAGAACATGAAGAGTGCACACTCCCCCCTATTGATCAGACATTTTTGGATTCACCTTGGTATGCAGATATTCTTTATTTATTAACTTATCTGAATGCTCCTCTGACTTTATCAAAAACAAAAGCAAGATTCCTTAAACAAAAATCTTTAAAGTTTTGCATTTTAGATGGTTTTTTGTATTGGAAAAATCCCACTGGTATGCTGCTTGAATGTTTGCTTGAGTCTGATGTAGAGAAAATTATGCATGAAATGCACAAAGGGGAATGTGGGGGCCATCTCTACTGGAAAACCACTACAAAAAAAATCCTTAGAGCCGGTTATTATTGGCCTACCTTGTTCCCTGATACTCACAAACTAGTTATGACATGCCATAAATGTCAAATTTTTGATGGCAAGAAAAAGCTTTTACCTTTGCCCTTACATCCCATCATAGTTGAAGGACCCTTCCAGCAATGGGGTTTAGATTTCATTGGAGAAATCCACCCCTCCTCATCCGCTCAACACAAATGGATCCTCACAGCCACTGATTACTTTACCAAATGGATAGAAGCCATACGTTCCTGGAACGCTACTGATTCAGTCATCATCACGTTCCTAGAAACCAATATCCTATCCAGATTTGGCTGTCCCTGGAAGATCATTACAGATAACGCCGCTGCTTTCTCCTCCAATAAAATCATAGACTTCTGTCACAAGTATCATATTTCATTAGGAAATTCCACGGCCTATTACCCTCAAGGTAATGGTTTAGCCGAGTCTTCTAACAAAAGCCTAGTCAACATTATCAAAAAAATTCTTGAACAAAATCAAAAAGCATGGCATGGGAAACTAGTACATGCCTTATGGGCTGATAGATTAACCACCAAGAAATCCATAGGTATGTCCCCTTACCAGCTAGTTTATGGTATAGATGCCATTTTCCCAACATCTTTAGGGGTTCCGGTAATGAAACTATTACAAGAAGTCCAAATAGAAGAAAATGACATGCAAAGAAGGGTAAATCAGACTATCCATTTACAACAAACCAGAGAAGAAGTTTACCAAAGAGCTTAGTTAGCACAAGATAAAATAAAACAGATTTTTGACAGAAGAACTAAGGAAAATGATTTTCAAATTGGAGATAAAGTTTTAAAATGGGATTCTAGAAGAGAAGACAAAGGTAAACATGGCAAGTTTGAAAATTTATGGAAAGGGCCTTACATCATCAGCTCAGTCAGTGGAAACAATGCTTTCTTCTTGCAAGAACCTGATGGGACTGAAATTTTTGGGGGTCCTGTGAATGGCAGGACATTAAAGCATTATTTTTGTCATGAGCTCCATTTCTAAGTTTGAAACACTTTCAGTCATTGTACATACCATTGTTTGAAATATTGAAAAGATAGAAAGGTCAAAAACAGTAAAAGATAGGAAAACCGAAAACAGTAAAAACAGAAAAGAGGGCGAGTGAAGATAGAACAAAGGCCCCATGTTCCAAAAAACTGTTTTTCAGAAAGCGAGCAAGTCTAAATGCCGCTATTAGTGCTTCAATGTCTTGTTCAGCTATCTAGCCTAATCATAGCTGAGCATGTTTAAATTTATTTGCTGATAAGTTAGTGAGTGCAAAGATAGTCAACATTGTGTAAGATTGACTTCTCACAGAGCTTAGATTAGGGAGAGATTCTGGTTCCACATGCCTAAAACAGAACCAAAGAGAGAAGCGAGGGATGAAAAATACATTGTACATCTTAACCCCACTTATCTAGTTTCCCTTTATTGCAAAATAACATTTGTGTGCAGCTTGTCTTTTATGCCGCAAATGCATGACAAATCAGACTGCCTAATCCTAATTTGATCATTTTGAATTTCATGTTTTAGATTAGAGAACAAAATCCTGTCAAACTGCTTAATCTTGACAGTCGATCTAGCATTAGGTAGAGTAATGAAGGAGTTCATCAGTTTAATCTGAACTCCTGGCAGATATAAGAGTAGAAATAGATAGGTTCATTTTGCAAAAAGAAAAAATATGCATTGTCAAAAGGCTGCTAGTTCAAATGCGCCAAAGTGAAGAAAAAATGTTAGGAAATATAGTGGGGTAGGTAGAAGTATCATTGATGTTAACCATGCTGTCACTTTTCAGAAATAACATCAAAAGAAGGGTAAATTTTGCGCCAATGGATAAGGCACTGGTCTTCATAAGCCAAAAATCTGAATTCTGGACACCTCCTGACGAGGAGCTGCCCTCCCCAAATGGAGCCACTGTTAGCCATCAGTATTTTTTTTTACATGTTAGTGATGACTATATCTATAGCTGAGTTTTCTAGAAGCTGATTTCCTTATGTCAATTTGTCATCTAGAAAACCCTCATAAAACTTTTTTCGCCCTTCTACTTTTCAGTCCGCCCATGTCAAAGTCAAAACTCATTATCACTATCCTATCTAGCCTCAGCCCTACTGATCTTCCCATCAGCTTTAAAAGGAAAATCCAAGTCTGTTTCAAAAGTCTCCCCTAAGTTAGGAAGTGGCGCTTTAAGGCATTTTACCCTTGGCAACCATCAAAAGGCCAAAAAACCACCATCTGCTACAAACCAATCATGACTGACCTCCCACTCTACAAATCAAGTTGATCACAGCTCTAAGTCGCGCCACTTACACACCCCGGGGTCTCAGAATTACATAAACCACAGTTTCGAGCTGATTATTAGGTGTTTCACAGTGTTTTATGGATTCTACAAAGGCGGGAAATATAACCTCATCTCAGAAGAAATTGCTTGAATCTACATTTAGAAGAACAGCTACTTCTACATGTAAACATGAGCCTGAGATATATCTGCAAAATAGAGAGTCACTCATCAAGACCTTGCAGCTTCCTTTCAGCATGAAAATCACAGTAAGAAAAAGGCACCACTGTCACAGCAAACTGGTAATTTGTCATGGCCCAGAACCTCCTTCATTTACAAGCAGAGGGTTAGGGTGCCTCCTTCATCTACAAGCAGAGGGCGCTGGCCAGTATTGACTTTAAGGATTGCAAAAGCCCGAGTTTTCTTTTTACTAAACAGTGAAACAGTGACTCCAGGTTCTCTGAGTGTGAGTGATGATCATAACAGGGCTAGAGTCTGAAGTATGCAAGTTCAAGGGAAAACATATTTTAGTCTTGTAAAGGAAGTCATGTGAAGTTTTCAAATCATGTGAAATGATAAAGCCTTGAAGAGACACATCATTAGTGAAAACAATTCTAATCATAAATAGCTTGTTGTTCCAACAAGACCAATTTAAAGAGATGCTTACAAATCATGTCATTACACAGGCAGAAGAAAAGGTGTTTGTTTTTCAAAGGGTGCTGACCTCCATAGTCACAGAGACTATCTTTCGAATAATTTGTCATAAGTTGACCAAAGCAAATGGTGACTTTTCAGTTCCCCTTAGCAAAGAGCAATACAGTAAGACAGTGACACCTTGACAAGGGTTTTTCTGAAGCACAGTAGTGATCACAGGCAGAGGTAAAAGTATTAATGTTTTCAATTTTGTTTGCTTACCATCATATCCAAGAAAAACCCTTGTCAGGTAGGCTTATCAAACAATCTTCAGATACTCTGCCAAGTGAAGGGCCTCCTTATTTCATGAGCAGATGGCCAAGGCATTGAATGTTTTTAAAGACTGATTGGTAAAAAGATGCAGTGGAAAGAAACAAAGAAGGAAAGAAAAAGTCATTACACAGGCAACAGATGAGGTTTATGTTTCAAAAAGATATTGGTTTTCCTACTCATAAGAAAATGGCATACAGTCTCAGACATGAGACTTTTTACTATTAATCAAAGCGCTGGTGCCAATCCCGATGTTGCAAGCTGCACCTCACCACAAAGACAGAGTTTTTCTTCAGATACAGTAGGTTGGTATTTTCAGTTTGTCATTAGGAAGAAGATGTCTATGAAAGCTTTGGTATCTGTGAAATAGGCCAAAAATTTGTCCACATCTTATATACTTGCATCTTCAATACAAAGACAGGAAATGCTTAGGATCTGAAGTTTTAAAACCCTAGGGCAGCATGCAAAGCTAATCAAAGAATGGCATTATTGAAAGTAATTCCATTCATGGAACAAGTGCCTTTTTCAAAATAAGTTTGTCCTAATTTGACAGTAAAATCTGAGCTTGGTTTTCCCAAGAAATACTGCAGCTAGTATATAGGGTTATAAAGTACAAAAATATTTTGGGCATACTCTCAGATTTCGAAGAGGTTTTCAAAACAAGTACAAAAGCTGTCATTGTAAAGATCAGAGATATCACATCAGCACTGGGAGCAGAGAAAAGATTGTAAAAGCAAGCACCTTCTTAGACAAATGATGATCAAGCCTGGGTGGGTACCACCACAGTTTACACCTTAGTCAAATTTCAGTCACAGTGGCATCATCTAGTTCAAAAAGAGCACTAAGAGCAAGATGTTAGTTTGTGTTGAAGAAAGGGAAAAGAGTCTCTGTCAAAAGGTCAAAGAATACCCCTGCAACATGATGATCCAGTTTTTCTCTAAGCAAACAGGTGGAGATGTCAAGGACGCCCCATAAATCACTGGTATATTACTAAGTGGATCTTCCAGGTTAAAAATATCACCAAAAGTGTCAAGCAGTGGACAGATCTGACCCTTGGAATGTTTCTGTTACAAAAAAGATCAATGCACTGATCAAAGGAAATGATAACTGTGTTTCAAAGAGACCTGTTCCTCATGGTTCATTGATTTCTCCTTTCAGATATACATCACAAATGATGGGAGGAAATTCAAGATTAGTTCCCAAGAGGACATTGTGAATAGGTATACAATTTTATGAATAGGCAAAGGAGTTTGTTTTAATAGACTGTCATTGTTTAGATGATTTGAAACAAACACAGTTTTTCATTATTCAAAAAGACAGAGATATCATAGATGATACACCTACAGGCAGGGAAGTATTTTGAAAAAGAGGCGCCTTTCTCAAATCAGAGGGCCATGATCAAGTCCAAATAGGGTCAGCAAACTTGGCATCTACAGTGGGAAAAGGGTTGAAGAAGCAAGTAAAGACCGAGGCTGTCAAAGCAGGTTGACAATACAAACCCTGTCCTTTCAGAAACAAATCAGTCTTCAGGTATTTTCTTGACAGTTTTAAAGAGGGGTTACTTTACATCATAAATATCACCAGCATCATTAAACACAGTGACAGAGATGGTATGAAGGTTATTAAGTTATTACTCAAGGTTTGAATTTCGGTGTTGAAGTTGTCACCCAAGAAACAAAACGGGCAGGAAATCACCCTTCAAACCCATGTGCATAAATAAAACAAGGTTTTGACCTTTCAAGCCATTTTTGTTTTCTATGAGGAGGTTGATCCATGATTAACCCGGTCTAAAAACATAGAAAATCTCCAATTCATGCATTGCTTATGAATCCAAGTTCCAGATACGCCGAAGGGTATGGTTGAAAAAGGTCAAAAAGACTGTGATTAACTTGCAAAACCCAACCGAAAGTTCATTTAACATTTAAAAATATGACCGTTGGGAGTTTTGTTATGTCAAGGGAGTAAGGTGAAGAGTGCATTTTCATTTTCAAATCGAGCAAGGTCCTTTTGTTACCCTTGGCATCAAACAAAGGAGGATCGGGTCAAATTGCAGGAGTTTGCACCATTTAAACATCGCGCGATGCACCTGGCAAACCGCGCGACGGGCCTGGAAGCAATTTTGCACAGGCGGTCAACGTATGCGCAACGCGCCTGTACATGTGCGCGACGCGCCTGTACACGGCGCCCGCCCAACCCGACAGGGCCACCCGCTTGGTCAACTGCGCGACGCCCTTCTGCCACAAAGTGCCGCACACTTCTTTAGCCTCCAACACGTTTTCAAATTGAATGCAAAGCTGCTCCAAGCTTCTCAAAGGATCTTCCATCAAATTCAAAGAGGTATTTTGAAGCTGCCCTTGAAATTTTCGAACGTTGGAGGTTAAATTTGCATGTGATATGAATTTGTTTGATGGAGTGACTTACCATTAAAGAGCAGTGAGTGTAATGAGAAAGAAGGGTTTTGTTAAAAAATATTTTATTGGTTGAGGACTATAGACCTGGTTATTACATGAAAAACACTATAAGTCCTTTTTACCTACCTCAGAAACAGTAACCCCTAGAATCTTTTAAAGTCATTTTGGGAGACTATCAGCAGATTTTTGAGTTCATTAGGGAAATAGCATAAAAAGGGATCAGTGTCTTGATTAAAAGAAATGTTTGCTCACTACAAAACTGTTTTGCTGTTCTCAAAGCACCCAGGGCCATGACACCTTGTACCATCACAGTAATCTGTTAAAAACTGTGTATCTTTTCTAGATTCTGTTATGCTTTGAAACATACTTGTTAAGAGGCATCAAAGGTTGGGAAAGCTTCATTTTGAGAACCAGAGGTCATGTATTGAGAAGGATATTGGGCACAAACATTCGAAAAACATTATTTCCTTACCAAGGCAGTGGATTTGGGCTGAATGGCTATACTCCTGTTGACTGTTTTCATATTGTAAGATCTGCTGGTAAAGGGCACCTACAGGAAAGAATCTGTCCTGAAGTTGGAGCTGTGTGAGTTCACCTTCATTAATCAAAGGACCAGGGACCCTATTCCTTCAAAGCATCAAAGGGAAAAAGTTAACCCTATAGGCCACAGAAAGGGTAGTGTTTTCCTGAATTCGCCACTTGACTGTTATATTTTTCAGTTTACTTTGACAAATTGATATCCATATAGGGCAGAGGTTTTTCTACAAAGAACAGGGTTTCCATATTAAAACAGGAATTTTGATTGAGGGAAAGAGATAAAACTCCTACAGGCTTGGTTAAACTTGTAAAAACATTCTTCAAAATTCCGTCACCTTGTTCCTTATCAGTAAGTCTGGCTGTATGCTCACACTGGGGGTTAAATATGTATGTGTATGATCCTGTTTGATGGAATGACACACATATAGAAAATAGTGAAGTATAGTAGGAGAAAGGGTTCTTGATCAAACAGAAATTTATAGGTTGAAAGCTACAGGGGAAGGTTGCTCACACTTTTCACAGAAAGGACAGTGTTCACTGTGGTTGCCACTTGAATGTCTTTTGTTTTTCCAGCTCATATTGATCAGTAGATGTGCATATAGAGTATAAGTCTTTTTTCTGCAAAGGCAAGGGTTACATTGATAAAGGGACACTGATTATTTTGAAAGATATAAGCTGCTACAGCCTCTGTTGAAACTTTATAGCTTGTCACCTCTGTTCTCTGACTGTGACAGTGACTGTTTAATTGCACTAAGGGCTGATTGCATATATGCAATTTTGTTGAATATTTGACACCTTAGAAAGAGCAGGTTGTTAATGATTGAAATTCTACCTTGAGGCAAAGATACAGATGTATTGATTGACATCTAAAACTTCACAAGAACAGGGTGATTTTGACACTTCTCACAGCAATTTCCTCCTAATAGTCTGTCCTTCATTCCACTGTTTGGTCTCTTATTGAGAAATCTGCCTGGCTGAGGTACATTCAAGGTAGAAGGCCTTTTTTCTGAAAGAACAAGTGTTCTTTGTATTGTAAGGAAAAAGTGTGCAATCATCCAAATACATTGTCTCTCTATAAAAAACAGTGAATTGACACAGTTTGACTCCAAAAGGGCAGTTTACACACAGTGAAGCAGTTTGTTTCTTCCAAAGCATATTCAGGTCAAAATGCCTCCAAGGCAAGATAGCAGGAGCGGTCCGCATAAAAGATATGAGCCAATCTCCATAGAAGAAGTTAATGCTCATCCATCCGTCCTTTTCAACTTCCATGAAGTAGGTTGCCTAGATTTCTGCCAGAAGATACAGGAAGTCAAAAGATTTTCGCCATTAACACACTTGTGCGCCCTGAGATTCAAAGAAAAACATTTCCAAGTGGCAGGTCTTGATTTCAAGATTTCTCCAAGGTATGTGTCCAAGGCCACCAAGATTCCGTATCATGGTGAAAAATGGTTCAAACAGGCTCATGTTGACTTAGAAGATTACAAGCCTTTCATCAAGCCTGAGCATAGAGATGCTTTCACTGCTATTTTCCCTTTTTCATATCTCCTTGACAGCTATGCTCCTCTTATGAAAGTCATGATGAAATATTTCACTTGTGAAGGGAGGTTTGATCGAATTTATGCCTACCATGTCTGATTATTGATGCATTTTACTAGAAGCAGGCAACTAAACCTCCCTTACTTTTTATTCAAGAGCATCGAGAAGATGGCATCTACTGTCCAGAAGAAGGCCCCACCTCTGCAAATACCTTCCCTTTTCCATCATTCTCTAATCAAGATTATCTTCTTACACCAGCTAGAGAAAAAAGAGGTTCGATGGGATGTATTCATCAGTCATCCAGATTTCTCTACTGTTCCTCCTGTACATGTGTCTCCCACTCAGCCTATCCATCACCCGGTACCTTTGTCTAGTAGGACTACTCCTAGAAGGCTCAGAATGACTACAGGACAGCCAAGTCAACAGGAAGAAGGAGAGGGTAGTAAACAGCAGCAAGAGGAAAGGGATGAGCAGTAGCAGATAGAAGATGAGGAACAGCAGCAAATGGAAGGTGAAGGACAGCAGGTCCAAGATGAAGAACAACAGCTTGATATGGAAGGATAGGAACAACAACTTGGGCAGGAAATTGAGACACCTCTTGAACCACAAAATGAGCAGGAAATCCAAGCAGAGCGGCAGCTGGATTTTGGCAAAGAAGGGCAGCAGTTTGAAGCAACAAATGAACAAGGCATTGATGAAGAACATCAAGCTAATGTTGGCGAACAGGGGCAGCAAAGTGAACAACAAGAAGAAAACATGCAACAGCCTCAAGGAGAGCAACAGTCTCAAGAAGATGTCAAAGGTAAAACAGTTGTGCCTCCTCCTCCCAAAAGAACAAAGCTCAGCACAGCAAGGAAGAGAGGGTCTAAGGCTGCCACTCTAACAGTGACAAAGGTTGTTCGTAGCAAAAGGAAATCGCCCAAAAGGACACCTACTAGCATGCCAAGGAGGAAAAGCGCAAGATTGGCTTTCAAAGGGAAAAGCAAAGTTGGAGAAAGTACAAAGCATGGAGGTGCATTGGTTGTCATCCCTATCCAAAGCAATGACAGTGATAATGAGGCCCGCCTTCTTGAAAACCGCCTAATCCATAAAGAGGGGAAAATTGAGGCATTAGAGGAGGATCTTCAAAGGGAAAGGAACTTCAACCACTTCTTGGAGATTGAAAACAAACAGATGAATGTTCACATAGTTGTTCATGAAGCACGGGCGATCAAATATAAGAATGAAGCAGCTAAGGCGCAAGCAAGGATAGAAGAACTCATTGGTGAGTTTGATGGGGAAGAGGAGGAAGACCAGCCTAGGCGGAAGAGGCCTAGGACCATCGGGCTTAAAAGAGCCTTGGAAAAGCAGAAAGCAGAAGAACAAGCCCATCTCCAAGCCTTTCCTCTCACTGCACTCCTTGAGCAGGAAATTAAAGAAAACAAAGAGGCATGGCTTGAAAGAGCTAACAAACACTTGGAAATGAAGCTTTAGAGGGCGAACAGAGATCTAGAGATGCAAAGGAAAAGGACTCATCACTTTCAAAAGTTGAATCAGTTTGCCAGGCACAAACTAAAGGCAACCCAATAGAAATTGAAGAAGGCAAAGGGGAAGTGCCCGGCACGGAAAGAGGAGAAAAGCACATCAGCTCTTGAAATTTTGGCCTCAGCTTTGGAGCATGTTGCTAGGGACCCCTGAGGGTCATATGTGCCAATTTTGGGCCCGTTTCGACAACTTTTTGTTTTTTGTCATTTTTTGGGTTTTTGATCGAAAACTCATAATTTCGCCATTTCAGTTTGAGGATTTTTCAAGGGAGAAGGATGATACCAATGGATGCCATAATTCTATGAGCAGGTCCCCAGCGATTTTCAGAGCATTTGGAGATCGTTCGCCCCCTCAAATTGGTGAAAAATGCTCACTTTTTGCACATTCTGCCCGTCATATCAGCAGGCTGCTATTTCCTGGCTTTTTACACACAGGTACAGTTTTGGAGGACTTCCAGGCATCAGATTGAGGTGATTTCAGTTGCGCCGGAAAGTAGACACAGAAATATTTCCAACGAGCTATTGTGAGCCTCATTTTGACACCGGGAAGGTTGCCAAATGTTTCTGGCAAGTCAGGGGACCTTTTCCTGATATAAATTTGAAGTATTTTTGTAATTTTTGAACCTCAAAAATCTGCTTTTTCCAAATGTGCGTTTAGCTATTTTTGCACTTGGAAAATGTTGCAAAGTCAATATAATTCCCGTTTTTAGCATTTTTTAGATATTTTATGGGATATTTTGTGCCTTGGGCTTTGCAAAGCCTCAAGGACAAGTTTAGATATTTTGACTTGGCCAATGGGATAGCTAGTTGCTCCATGAGGTTTTCCTCCCTCAAGCCTATTTATTCCACAAGGCTTCATTGTAAAACAGGAGGCTAAACTTGAGAGAAGAATCAATATATTGGTCATATGAGCTTTGAAGAACATACTTGTGTTATGATTTTTGGACTGCCTCTTGGATGCTTTTGATGAATGATGAAGGATTGGTGATGGATTCCATGACATGGTAGAATGGTATAGTGTTTCTTGATTTGTTGTTGTCTTCTATTTTTCATTAATGATACATGCTTCTTGCTGCTATAGATCAGTAGAGATTAATTTTGAGATATTCCCATGGAGGCACCTCAAAATTCCTGAATCTTCATAGCTTTATGTTTTCTTCTTCCTTAGTTATACTAAAGAATTCTTAACTGCTCTTTAGTAACTTAAGGATATTGTTGCTAGTTTTATTCATAAGTTCTATGCATGTTGAGTAGGATGTATGGTGTGCCCTGCTTACCTATGACTGTCCATAGTTCTATCCATGAAACTATCTCTTTGACTGATTAGTTTATCATCTTGTTGAACCAAGGAGGCCTAGTCCCTATCTGGCCCTTTTCCTAAAACTATGAAAGCTTGTTTGTCAAAGTGCCCAATGACTTAGAGACTATGTTTAGGCGTTCCGACATAGTATTTTGAGTTGTTAGTCCATCTTATGTGTTCTCCCCAAAGTCTGATAGCCATTTCCCGAAGTTAGAAGGTCTTATACTTCTATGCATGGCTGGAATGTTTGATTTCTATGTATTAATTAGCTCATAGTTACATTTAGCATGATTAATGGCTTGCTATAATATGTTTATGTCTGCTATTGACTAGTCACACTTGAAATCCCTTGTCTTTCACAAACTGGATGTTCATTTACTCCATTTTTCCCAAAGATCCTTTCTACCTTGAATCAAATCGGCCCTACAGCAGCCTTACATCATCATCTAATAGCTTCCTTGACCTTTTTGACCCCATAGCCCAGTTTATCTACATCTTGTTATCCAGTTTATATCTTTGATCAGTTTTATCCCTCACAAACTTAAAAACCAAAAATAAAAAAAACACACTTCATAACTAGCCTAATATCAGAACACCATAAGCAAAGACACCGATATCTTTTACATATATAGAGAGAGCCCTCTCTGAGTCCAGGAAGGCTAGGTCCTTGGGCTCCAAAGCTTGGTTTGATGTTACATCATCATTTGGCTCGCCAATCGGCCAAATCACGGGACCCTAACACCATATAAACCCGATCTTCGAAGGGGGGAGCTCGACATAAGCTCCATCTTCTTCACCATTCCTAGACATGAGTGGAAAGGCGGGTCAAAGAGGTTTGCTTGAAAGAAGTCAAAAGCTCCGTACCAGTATCGTATCGGAGAGGGAGCTGGAAATAAGATAAAAAGGATTGGGAAATGGTCGCAAAGGTGGTATGGGAAGAGGTGGCTTGGTCAACATACCATTTAGAAGCTTCGCCAGTAAGCGTGCATTGGAACAACTGAAGACGGATGGAATCATCGGTAATGGAATTGGAGGAACACCACATGTGGAAAGATCAGACATGGTTGGTTAGATCTTCTCCAGCAAGGCCTTCGAACTTAGGGATGTCGGAGGGGAGCTTGGTTGGCATAGCAGGCCAACCAACATCGTGGCAGATAGGGTCATTGATCAACTGATTGAAATTGGGGAGGCTGAGGCCTGCGATGTACGGTAGCAAGGGTACAGCCGAGGTAGTTCCTGTGGTGGTTCCGCTAGTAGTAGTTCCGGAATTAGGGCCGGGATTACCACTAGTGTTAGGCCCTGGACCAGACATAGTGAAGGTGACAGGGGGAGAACCAGAAGTAAAAGGAGAACCCAATGAATCAAAAGAGGAGTCAGAATGTGGACTCGGAGGAGGACTGGCTCGACGACGGTGGGACGGAGCAGGTCGACCGACCGGAAACTGAGGGTGAAGGCCAAGAAGTCTCCGGGAGGCACGCCTTGGGGGTGCAATGGTGACAACAAAAACACGACACGAGGGGAAGAAGAACGACCGACAAAGGTAGGGAGGTGGAGAATCAAGTGATTACAATGTCGAAACAAGGGCAAAAAGGTGTAGTGTCAATTGATTTTAAAGTCTTTTCCTGGTGGTGTAAACCAGGCTCTTCTTCGCTTAGGGTGAGTGTGTGGCGTGCGTTAATTTTAATTTTTAAACCCTTTTCGTTTTGAGAGCAAGAGAAAAAGTGTGCTGCGTAACTGAAAATAATGCTGCAAAAACAGTATATAATGCTAAAATAATAGAAAATTAACAGCTATTAGTGCATCGATTGAACCCAAGAAGGCAGGTCTCTCAAAACTAATCTAAAAGAGGGAAAAAATCTAGTCAAAACACACTAAAAAGAGGCCAATAGATCTAGGGTCGAAAGGGATAGGGATCTAAAGGAGAAAACTGCTGAAAAGAGGTGCAGATCACAGCCAAGAGGCAGAGGCAAGGTGGCTGGAAAAAAGGAGGAAATCAGCAAAAAGCAGAAAGGATAGGGAGGAGGTCCTAAAGGGAGGTCCAAAAAAAACTATAAGAGGTGATTTGAAAGGAAGAAGAGCTGATTTAAAGGGATCTGAGGATGAGGTATCAGATTTGAAAAAGGGAAGGCTGAGACTCTGAAAAATCAGACACCTGAAACAGCTAAAACTCTTCCACCGAAAGTGGAGGGTACTGAAGCCCTAGGGGGCTAGGTTCCCACTTATATGAGCAAAACAGATCAGAAACAGGTCCAAACGGGCAGAGACAGAGGCTGGAAAACCCTGACAGAAGCTTCAACAAAACCCAGAAAAATTGCAAAACAACAGCAGAAAAAAGTACAGGTCGCAGGTTCTGACCTGTTTTCCTGTTCAGGTCGCAGAAAAAGGGTTGGAAAGTGCGACCTGGAGTCCAGGTCATAGTTTTTGGGCTGAAAAGTGTGACCTCCAACTCCGGTTGTCCCAGCGGCAGATTTGCGGAAAAGTTGCCGTCTCAGTTGCGGATGATGTCTGTCACCTGCGCAATAGGGCTAGAAACACGTGGAAGTTAGAAATTTTAATGTTTGAGGGTTTTATAGGTGAAAAACAACATGAAAATAGGAAAAACAAAAAGTTGAAAAGAAACCCTAGGTATTGAAGTAGCTGGATATGCAGGAATATGAAAAACGACAGCGGTCGTAATTGAAAACCCGTGTAGAGTCGCCAATTGTTAGCATGAATCCTTTGTTGAAGTGTACGAAAAAAGACCACTTTAGCTACGCATAACTAATAGCCCTAACATCAAATATGGCCACCAATATCTTCAAATCTGCAGTTAGTTGATCAAGAAAAGAGCTGCAAAAAACCAGATCTATGCATAGAAAGACATTAAGCAGTAAAAAGAAGGGTTTGCTCCATATATCCACTAGACAAGACAAGAACAATTTTTGAAAGAATTTTTTGTATTAAGGGCACCTGGGAGGGAAACAAGAAGATGTTTCCAATTCTCCTCAATGGGATGGGTTCTTGGAAGTCCTCAGCACTTCAGATCTAGAATCTCTCTCTCTTGTTGGTGTAGAAAACCCAGAAAAAGATAGAACTCAAAGGGAGCTCACACAGCAAATCATGAAGAATGCGACCAAGTGTATAGATCCAGAGTGATCTAATAGGCAACAAAAGGTGAAGAATGATAGGAAAAACCCTCCTATTTATAACAAAATATTGGATCATTCTAGATCTTGGTGCATGATTAAAATAACATTAACCAAATCTAGATCCACCTTTATGGAATATTTTATTATATTTGTTGAGGAAAGTATTTGACTTGGGTCAAATCCCTTTATTTGTGAATAATAAATACAAATGATTTGTTTATCACAAGGAGGTGTTAAAAGATAATCAAATAAATAATGATTTATTTAATTATTTATGGGTGATTTAGTCATATTTAACAAGGAATATTATTTAAATAAGGTTTAAATAATTATTCCTAGAAAATAATAAGATAAATAAAGATTTATCTAATTAATTTCCTTGTTTTGGGTTAAACATGACCAGGAAAATCAAACAAATATAGGTTTTTTTAATATTTCCTTTTGGGGTTTCCTGTTTAGACCATAAACAACCTAATAAATGTGTTTTATTAAGTTATTTTACATAGTGAAGGCAATTTTACTTAGGGTAAAATTGGTCTTACATGGTGTACTTGGGTCCATCTAATGATAGTAGGTTAGATGACCAAAAAATGGTGTAACAAGCATGATTCACGAGGAATACATGCCTAGTTTTGATGAGATGATTATGTTGTGTTTATTTTCTTCTTAAGGAATGAATTAATACTTATATTCTTGTTCTTGATCTCTCTTTTCATCATACACCATAACCATAAATCCTGAAGGGTCATTCAAGCTTTCCTACCTTTCCCCTTTATTCCACTACAATTTCTGCTCTTGTAACCCTCCCAGAGTTTCAAGTCTAGCTCTAAAGGTCCATTTTCATCCAGCACAAAAATCCAAATAAACCAAAACCCTAGAGCCTATTATACCTACCCTAAAATCTCCATCATTGAGTCAATTTGGCTTTGATCTCATTGAGAGAGCCCTCTTAGCCTAATAGGGCAATATACTAGGTCAAAATGGTCTGTGATTACCTTTGTTGGTCTCCTTCTCAACCTTTAGAGAACTAGTGGAGTGCTAACAATGTCTATAAGTTTTTTATAAGTGTGCTGCACGGATAGGTTAAGGGGCTTTGGGGCGGGTCAAAGTTCCTCTTTTGATTTAAAAGGTGTTTTAAGGGTAAATTGTGGGCCTCAAAACATGGTTTGAGACCATAGTATCTATGCGCTAGATTGGATATAAATAGATAGATCGAGTCTAATGAAGAAGTCAACTATTATTCATATTTTGGATTTAACTACTTATGTGTCTATGATTTTTATGTAAGGGTTTCAGTCTGGGTTGGGTAGAAAGGCTCTTGCTGGCTGTGTGCACGGAGACCTAGTCCTGGATGTGTGCATACTTTGCTAGATGTGTTCATGGAAGGGTAAAGTGTAATGGAAGGTGTTTGGTATAAAATTCGGATGAAAATTAGAGTTTCATTTACTATCAATCCAGGTAAGTAAACTTCGAGGATCATCCAATATATATGGACTTAGAGACAAACTAAACTAAGCTAGGTGAAGAAATGCCAAAGCTCCCTTACAGGAGGTTGTTCATTAGGATCTCCAACACCTCTTTAGTTATTTAATCAAAATGAAATCTAAAGACATTGTGATAAGTGTAAGAAATATTAAGGCTCCCTTACAGGAGACTGTTCATTAATATTTCTAATCATCTTAATCAACAAACTATTTAAACTAATGAAATTAAAGCACTTAAACCTAATTCTAATTGATTGCATGAAATGTTAAAGCTCTCTTACAAGAGACTATTCATTTATATCTCAAGCATATAAATCAGAAACTTAAACTAATGAAATCAAAAATTAAATAACAAAATAGATTCATTGAAGGAAACATTATTAATTCTTACGAAAGGTCATTTGTTAATATTCCAAACATATGAACCTAATAATTTAATCTAATGAAATTCACAAACAAACATAAAAAAAAATCCTACTAAAATAAAAGTGTACTTTCTAGGCAATGGGGATCCTTCCAAGGATTCACAAGCACACCAAAAATAAAATTCAAATGTAGAGGATCAAAGAAGCTCCGTCTTATTTATCATCAATTGAAAATTGTAATTGCAACCATTACATTGATTCTCCAATCTAACTTCTCACTACCAACCTATAAGATACTAAGATTACAAATCAAGATTAAGACTAAGATTACAAATCAAAATTACAAATGAAGGAGATAACACTCCTATTTATACAAAAGCTATGATAACAAACTCATAAATGTAAATCCACTATTCCCTCCTTTGACCCACATATTTCTCAACCAATGGTGACACATAACCCTATCTTCCATGATCTCCTAAAATTCGAATTTGAACATAGAGTGCCACATAAGGGTGCCTAGGAAGCTTCTTTTGTACCTACACATGTCAACAAAATCATTCTAATTATTAGGTATAAGTATAAGCATATTATTTTCTAAAGTTTAACCACAAATCCACTTAAAAATGTTAATAATTAATAAAATTTGGAAAAGCATAGTTATAACCCAATGATGAGGTAAATGTAATGATGTGGAGGTGGAATGAAGGTGACATGAAGGTAATATGAAAGTAATGTGAAGGTATTGGTGAATAATGGAGTGATAATAGGGACGATTTTGAGGCCCAAAATACCCCCAAACTGAAGGTATTGCATGTCCTCATGCAATATATTACATTACTTTTTGATACTTGAGCTTTGGCTTAAATTCTGCATGATATCATTTACTTAACTTTTGCAAAGTGTTTTTGATGAACTGCAACTTGGTTGGTTCTTGTGTTTCAACCATATTTTGTTTGTTGCATTCAATTTTAATGTATAAAATGATATTTGCATATTGATAATGTGATTTTTATTGCAGAGTATTTTTGTTGGAATGCATCATGGTTGGTTCTTGTGTGACAACCATGATTTTGTTGGCATCGAATTATCTTTTAAGTACTTTTTGAAAAGCCATTTATATGCTCATGATGATGTAATAGTAAATATATTTTGAAATTATGTGGGCTTTGAATGTGATATGAATGTTTTTAATGTTATATGAATGTGGCAACATATGAATGTGAATGTATTTACCCCCTCAACTGATGGTTTTGGCAATTTGACAAAATGATGAAAGGAAGTGAAGTTTTTCCAAAAATTATCATTCTAACTTTTCAAGGAATTAAATGGTTAAAAGTTATAAAATATCATACCTTAACTTACCCTTTCAAAAATGGATGAGAGTTGTGGACGTGTGGCTGCAAAATTCTGTTCATAGTCTTCTTTACTTGGTTGTGAAAATGGTGGATGAAATCGAAAAAGTGAATATTTTATTGTTGTTACTACATCTGCTGCTGGATCTTCTACTGAATGTTCAGAATCTGCTGCTGAATCTTCTACTGAATGTTCAGAATCTGCTACTAAATGCGGCTGAAAATGTGTAAGGCTTGGAAGGTATTCAAAATTCAGAATTTATACTTCTGCCCCCCCCCCCCAGCCTTATTTATTGACTTTTCCTCAAGTCATTTACATCAAAAACTGAAAAGTAATGAAATTAATTCTACTTCCTCTGCTACAAAATGATTGGTCTTCAAGTCTTCTACGATCATTGGCACAATTCTTGTCATGTGAATAAATTTTTCGGTGTCGAACATAACAAGAAATTTTTAACTTAGTGGCCATTGATGGATGCCACTAGTCAGCATGAGAGCTCCCATTTTTAATGTGGATGAGAGTCATGATACCCCAAACACATCTTTCTAAGTATGAATGATTTTTTTGTTGTCAAATACTCAAAAGATCTGATGAACAAGGGACATTGATGTATTCCCTTTGTTTATTGGCATGATAGCTTGCCCTTAAGGCATGCAAGCTTCAAGGTATTTTTAGAAAAATATTTAGACTCAAGGACTATGGACTCAATAATGTATGGAAGCAAGGTTTTATTTGCAAGTGTAGGAAAAAGGAAACTGACAATGGATATGTAAAGTGGATCAAACAGCTTGTAGATGACGTTGGTTGGTTTTATTGGTGGGTTAGGATTGAAGAAAAATGTAATGAAGTGTATGTGGTAATGGAAAATGGATAATGACTTTTGCTGGAAAATAAAAAAAAATGAATTATGGCATGCAAACTCTCAAATATAGCAAATCTGCTGCTTAATTCTGGACTTCTTGCTAAAATAGCTGAGTTTGACCAACGTTGACTAGCCATATATAGACATCGAATTAAAGTGTGGATAGGTATTTCACCATCCTTGTAAATTTAGGAACAAACCCCAGCTCTTTGAATTTTGCTAATCTGTCATGCAACATGTCAAAACATTAATCTATTACAAGAAGTTGCAAGAACTTGTAATTTTCTGGAAATTTCATTTATGATCATGGACTGGTTGTTTAGAATTTCCCATGAAAGTAGTCTTGGGAAGACCAATTGTCGTCACAATTTAATCTCCTTAATGATCACTTGATTAACCTGTAACCTGTGAAAAAAAACTTGGAAGAAAGAAAAAATAAGTGTGTTCAAGACGAAATGGCCATTTTCTTCATGATTGTTACACAAAAATTTCGTACCAAATAAAATAGATTAAGAAAAATCAAAGTGTTGAAATTAACTCAATTCATGATATTAGTATCAATCCATTCTTAAAGAAATAACCATGAAAAGTAAATTTACTCCCTATTTGTGTCAGATAACACATGTGCATGGCAAAGAGCTTGGCATTAAATATTTGTTGTGTCTCTCAAACATGACCCTTTTGCTCATGTGAAGTTTTTTTGTGAAGCATCCAGCCTCAAAAGGTCCTTTGATAGCATGATTTTTTTTCCATTAGTCTTACAACCTGCTGCACTGAAACATTGTAAATTGGGCAACCTGCTGCAGTGAGACATATGAATGTGAATGTATTTCTCCATTTATCCTTCAACAAGGCATGCCAGCTAGGACTGTTTAATCTCACAGTTCATGCTTCACCTTCTAACATTATTTAGAGACTAGTGTGATGAACAGGGCATCCCACAGTTTTAAATTTCAAAGTCAGAATATTTGTGATGAATTGTGTTTTTTGTTGGGCTAGTTTCCAACAAGAATGCAACTTCTTGCAACAATATATTCTTCCAAATTTGAAAATGAATGCATATCCGCCAACCCTTAAAAATGATGCAACTCTATCTCTTACCATTATTTTCCATTGCTCTTATTTACTTCACCATGTAACATGCCAGTGATGTCTCACTTATTGGAAACAAAAATATAGAAATTGAAATTCATATGTTCAACATTCCGAGTGGGAGGACTCAATGTGTTATATATAGGACACATTTTTTACCATGGTAACTTGATGAGGTGGGACCCTTTTATGGTGGTAAGCCTCAAAAATTGTCGCATATAGCTCCCTTAACATAAGTTATGTCAACCATATGCCAAGAATTATACCATATGAAAAATAATTGAGTGCATTTTATTGGTATTTTTTTTAATGACATGAGAATTGCATGAAGTCATTCTCAATAATCTTCGAACTTAGGATGAATGTAAACGCAAATATAAACCTACAAAATTGTGTTGTTGAATTTCAAATACTACCCTTTTAAGATAATCAGGGTTCTAAAGGACCAATCGGAAAAATGCTTCTTTTTATGTTTCCTTTGAACCAAAGTAATTTTTTTATGTAATTTTGTTCCTTGTTGGTATTTGTGTGAGAAAAAAAAATTGAAATTTAAACAATGTAGTATTCAACTACAACATCGGCTCTAATTGAAGATCTCTGGTCTGCAAAAATACTCTGCAATAGTAAATATGGGAATAATAATAGATTTGTATAGCAGTGTTGAAATTAGATTTAACGCATCATGTGATTCACATAGGTCCATGTAGCAGCTTATTGAAACGACCACACCACACTACAATATCCACGCTTACACGCTGCTCTGTATACACCTCCATGCTCAAGAATTTCTCCCACATGCAAAATGCATTCACACAACATGTTGCATGCTCTGTCGTAGATCCTTTTGACTCCTTCGCTCACTATGCCTTCACAGGTTCTTACAGTCTACACTTCACATGATTCACACACAAACCTATTCCTCTAACTCTCCCCCTTTGCTGCAGCTCGTGGTGCTTCAATTTGGCAACATATCTCTGTGCCTTGTCAGCATATTCGAACAATAGAACGTGTGGCTTGAGAGGAATCCTTGAATGATCCCTTCTTCTATTTCCTTCATCTCGTTGATGGTAAGGAGGCCCAGAATGAAGGGAGATCAGGAGACGCTTTGAATGGAATCCAGTTGAGAAATGCATGGCTTTTGATGTGATGAGCTTCCATGGAAGAAGCCCAGTCTCTTCTCTGGCTCTTAACCTCCATTTACATGCCATGTCGAGCTCCAACTCCAACTCCATGGGTGAGCAGACAGGCATCTATGCTTATCTCAATTATTGACTCATGAAATGGATTTCAAATCTAATAATAAAAAATTGATCTACAACTCTTAGAGAGCTATATTCGATGGAAATTTGATTTTAATTCAAACAACACTGGAATTATTAATAAGACTTGGTCAAACCCAAGCGATGATTTCTTCTGGAAATAGAAGAGACTAAGTTCTGTGATGAGAACTACGGATTTTGGACCAAGCGGCATAGACTAGATCGATCAAGGATCTGTTGGGAGAAGATGTTTGAATTTCCGTCATAATCATCAAATCGCTCCAAATAAGGCTCAATAATTGGATCTCATAACTGGATTATATTTTTGGATAATGGTTGAATAATTAAATAGATAAAATTAGCATAAAATTGAACTCATAATCTCCAAATAAATGTCATTCCGTCAATGTCTGACACAAAATTTAACAGGAATAACATTTTTCACATCAAATGAGTGAGATACGATAGCTTTTTGACCAATTGTTGCTGGGTCTAAAATGCGGTTAATAAATTTAAGCCTTTCTCTCATTTTGCGCCATGGATAAGGGGTTTTGTCTAAAAGTACGTTGGAATCCATAGCGTTGGCTCGAAGAGAGCCCCTTTCAAGCTTCTGGACCTCATGAATTTCCGCTATGCAGTGGAATTCACCCCTCCCTTTTCACCATGAGATGATTATATGAGAAGGATATCCTATGGGTCATCGAATCCAAGACTACGATCTAGTGAAGTCGTAGTGAAACATTCAATAGTGTAGGAAAAAATGAAAGATGTTCATAAATATGTTTTTCATTATATCAATACAATGCCCATGACTGTTACATTCAACTTCCAAAGCTCGCTTCCATCTCAACAATGTTGATTCTAGAGTGTCGAGAGTGAATCTGCCTCTTGGTTTCAGAATCTTCCTCTGGTGACTTGACTGATCCTCATATCAAGGTGCATTTAAAAAAAAAACCTAATGCAATTATTATGTTGGGTACAATAGGCCATGAAATTATTTCCTCCCATCATAGGAGGGCACAAAATCTTGTTTCTCCTTTGTCAGCTTCACTACGAAGACAATTCCAACCTCATGATGAATTGGAAAGTTGGACCACTTTTTTCAGGCGACACCAGTTTCTTTTAATCATGCTTGCAATTTTAACATTCTTGTGTACCATCTATTTATACTTCTCTATAACTCTGGGGGTTGCACAGTCATGTTCTGGATTAATTGGAATGTAGAAAGCTCTATGCCATTTGTGACAGATGAAAACTAGCATGCCTCGGAAGGGAAAGTTGAAATATATATATATATTGACAATGGACATCATTAGCAGGTTCCGAGCTAATGAGTTTCGTTTCAAGCATACCCCTTGCTTGAATTCAAAACAACTTTGGGAATGTTTCAAAAATGTCGCTTTCCAATATATTCTATTAACATCTAGCCATCAACTTTTAGATCATTTATTGGCGCAAGATTTTGTTACCCTCAAGTGTGGTTAGAAATTTTTTCAATAGGAGTAAAAATTTGTTCAATGGAAGTAAAAGAGTTTGATTGGAATTTTCTGTATTTGAAATATTGTGAGAGATGAGGAATATTCTTGGAGTGCAGTGAGAGATCTGGTGACAGCCACTGAGAATGAAGAACAAATTTTTACAAGAGAATAATTTTTTATTATGACTCAAATGATTGATAGCAGATCTGCAATTAAATTTCCAGCAAGATTTTTTTATTATTATTTTTTTAAATAATTCAAAATATTTTTTGATCTTCCTGATCGCTCAAAGCACAGGAAGATAGCATACTAATTTCTAGAATTAATTATGTTTATGCAGGTTAGCGTGGATGGATAATAAACACAATCTAGATTTGCGACAAAAACTCGCATTGTCTATACTCTTTCTGCAATGTCACGGGGGCATTTAGACTCTTAGAAGACAAAGCTTTCTGATAATCAAGCTCCTGGCTTACTCATGATACAGAAACAAGATATAGAAATGCGATGATGAAGCAGCGCTTACTGTGCCACTTTAAGTTATTCATGCTGATTTTTTTTTTTTTTTTAAACAACACTAAAAGAACATTCTACGAGATCTCGTTATATATATATATATATATATATATATATATATATATATATATATATATATATATATATATAGTCTATTCTACATTAACTTGAAACATTTTTTATTTTCTAAGTAAAAGAATGCTTCCAGTGAAGCCATCTACGGATTAAGAATTTGAACATGCTCACATCAAGATTTAAAATTTTTACCTTATGGTTTGCAAGAATGTGAGTAACCTGTATTATTTTTGAAGTTTCCGCAAGGTTCTTTTGAAACCAGTCTTCAAGATTATTATTTTTCTCCAAAAAGTACCTATTTAACATATTCAAATTTCTCATCCGTAGATGAATTAGTAAGAAATGGGGGGTTTAAAAAGTGAATTTAAAACTAATTAAGTATGAAAATAAAAATAAAAAAGCTCAAATTGAACTTCTTTATGAAGATCCTGCTGTCACCAAGTTTCACAAGTTAGTCCATAAAAAGAAATTGCAATAAAAATGACTTCCTAAGTCTATCTCTAAATCATCCTCCCCAGAAACGGTGCCAAAATGTTTGGTCTAAAATGCGGATGCAAATTAGAGTTTCATTTACTATCAATCTAGGTAAGTAAACTTCGAGGATCATCCAATATATATGGACTTAGAAACAAACTAAACTAAGCTAGGCGAAGAAATGCCAAAGCTCCCTTACAGGAGGTCTTTCGTTTGGATCTCCAACACCTATTTAGTCATTTAACAAAATGAAATCTAAAGACATTGTGATAAGTGTAAGAAATATTAAGGCTCCCTTACAGGAAACTGTTCATTAATATTTCTAATCATCTTAATCAAAAAACTATTTAAACTAATGAAATTAAAGCACTTAAAACTAATTCTGATTGATTGCATGAAATGTTAAAGCTCTCTTACAAGAGACTATTCATTTATATCTCAAGCATATAAATCAGAAACTTAAACTAATGAAATCAAACATTAAATAACAAATCGGATTCATTGATGGAAACATTATTACTTTCTTACGAAAGGTCATTCGTTAATATTCCAAACATATGAACCTAATAATTTAATCTAATGAAATTCACAAACAATATAAAATAAAAGCTTACTAAAATAAAATTGTACTTAAAATAAAAGCCTGCTAAAATAAAAGTGTACTTGCTAGGCAATGGGGATCCTTCCAAGGATTCACAAGCACACCAAAATAAAATTCAAATGTAGAGGATCAAAGAAGCTCTGTCTTATTTATCATCAATTGAAAATTTCAATTGCAACCATTACCTTGATTCTCCAATCTAGCTTCTCACTACCAACCTATAAGATACTAAGATTACACATCAAGATTAAGATTCAAGATTACAAATGAAGGAGATAACACTCCTATTTATAAAAAATCTATGATAACAAACTGATAAATGTAAATCCACTATTCCCTCTTTTGACCCAAATATTTCTCAACCAATGGTGACACATAACCCTATCTTTCATGATCTCCTCCATGAGGTCCATGATCTCCTCAAATTCGAATTTGAACATAGAGTGTCACATAAGGGTGCCTAGGAAGCATATTTTTTACCTACACATGTCAAAAAACTCATTGTAATTGTTAGGTATAAGTATAAGCATATTATTTTCTAAATTTTATCCACAAATCCACTTAAAAATGTTAGGAATTAATAAACTTTGGAAAATCATAGTTCTAACCCAATGATGAGGTAAATGGAGGTGGAATGAAGGTGACGTGAAGGTAATATGGAAGTAATGTGAAGGTATTGGTGAATAATGGAGTGAGAATGGGGACTATTTTGAGGCCCAACACTGACCTTATTCCATACTTTGCATGATGTTGCAAGAGTAGGAGATGGCACTATCATGGTGCAAGGGGGCTACTCATTGACCTTGGAGGATGAGGAGATACTTCCACTTTGGGAGGAATCTCTCACATAAAGTAGCATTATGTTTGATGATGACTTTGGCATATGGGATGTCAAACGGAGGAGCTATGAGATGACAGATGCACTAGTTCAAAGGCCAATAACACTGTCACTTGGGAGCTTGAACTGTTTGATGTAGTGTTCCAAGGATCACTTCACAAATAATGCACTATGGAGGCATGTAGAAGAGGAGTATAATGGAGTAGTGGATGGAAACATCTATTACATTGCTATGATCTTCTTTACTATCATTTTCCTAACTCGGATTTTCAAGCATAAGAAGAGAGATCCACATGCAGCATTAGTGAGCATTCTTCCTATGCATTCTAGTGCATACCATTCCTTACTAGAGGAGTTCACTAGGGAGGGCATCCAACTTGATGTATATCAGCATATGGAGAGATGCATAGCCCAAAATATGATGAATAGGTTGGCATAACCACTTCCCTACTCATTTGAAGTGAGGGAGAACTTGCAAGTGAGCCATTTCAGCTCAATGACTAAAGTACATGATGAAAGATGTATATTTTTTCTTTATGACTTGTACTCCTTTGCCTTTTTGAGAAGAATATTGTACCAAGGAGGATATTTCCTTCTTATATCTTGTATTATGATGTACTTGAGGCCATTTGCAGCATTGATGTTGGCCATTTTATTTGTGGTTTATGGGGGAAGGCCACATGATTTTTGGTGTGCACCATTGGCACCAAGTTTTACTTTCATGATCTCATCTTGTAGGATGAATGTGGAAGCAAAAAAGTGGCTAAAAGGACACTTGTTTCACTATGATATGAGGCAAGCAAGGGATGCACTGCGTTGGTTCCATATCTGGAACTATATTCCACCTCCTGGTTATCACATGGAAACTTGCATTCATTTGTTTATACGTCCATATTTTGATGATGTTCTTATGATTATGGGAAGCTATATTGGAGGAGTGGCACAATATTTGAGAGTTCCCATTGGGAGTATTATTCTCCATACTTCATATGTTTCATGTTTCAGGAGAAACAATGGGATAACCATGATTTCCATACTACACCTCTTGTCTTCATGTGGGAGGAACCACTTGCAGAGCTTGAGTTCTTTGAGGAGGCACCTCATGGATGTTTTGGAGGGTGGAGTGACTTGGGTCATTCATGGGGACCATTGTATTTTAGCCAAAGGTCAGCAGAACCTCCACACATATCATAAGTTGAGGGAGAAGCAAAGTGGGATAATCATTTTGATCCCTCAAATCCAGCCATGCAGCCCACCTTCTTTGCAAGAGCTTAAGGAGGAGGAGACGATTCATGAGTTACTATGTTGGAGGGTGACTCACGTTTTTTTGATGATAGATTGGGGATGGAGACTCCACATGGGGATGATGATTCCCAATACATTACCGATTCCATCCCTCAAGAAGGCCTCTAGATCACATATTGTTGTTTCCATGTATGTCCTAACTTTTCATGATGAAAGCCATTTTGGAATTTTACCAAAGGCATGCTTATACACAAGGGAGGAACAAATTGAGGGCATATTGTTGAGAAGGCATCTTGTTCTTTGGACGAGCATATCACTTGAAAGATGCTACATGAAGAAGAGGGGAGGATCTTCAGTTCTATCCTTGCAGTTGCTTGAGGACAAGAAACATTTGGGAGGGGAGGACTGTAATATTCCTAATTAGCCCAAGCTAATAGGAATATTCAATTTTGCTTTAATTTCTTGTTTATTGAATAAATATGTAAGGTGTTAGTCATTAGTATTTTTACCTGTTTTGATGACTAGATTCCTCGGCTGAGTTTTCTAGAAGCTAATCTAAATTTGTCAATTTGTCATCTAGAAAACACCTCAAACAAATTTTTGTCTTACTACCCCTCTCTTTTAGCCTATAATGAGAAAAACCCTTCACTTTCCCTACCTATCACAATTCAGCAAAGCCTCTCTATCTATAGCAGCTATAATTTTGTCCCTCTACCATCAAAATCCTTTGTTTTTCATACAGCTCACTATCCAACATTTAAAAAATTGTCTACCCCTCTCTCACTGATCACTTTGTCATGTGATAACCTACTCATGCCCAAGAAGCCATTAAAAATCCATGACAAAGTATGTACGTCTAGGTGATGGTGTTTTAGGGAAAATTCCTTGGCGAGACTGTTTGAGCCAAAAACCCGGTTTTCAATATCAGTCATCCATCATGTCTTGCTATTTGCCAAATCAAAACACTTGTCTATCCCTAGGTCATGCACCATCAAAGAGGTCATTTTTTTTTGTTTCTAGCAAGGCTCAGGAATGTTCAAATCAAGAAAAGAGAAGAAGTTTTCCCTATTTGAAGAAATATGATTAGATCAGGCATGATCCCCATGAAACATCAAAGAAGCCCTCCAAACTTCAAAAGAATCTGTTCTTACATCTCTGCAGGGATGTACTAATTGATGACACTAAACAAAGTATAAGAAAAAAGAGCACCTTAGGAGAAATTTTCAGGCTGTGTCAGTTTACTATGGAAGTCAAAGAAAGGTGCAGATTGTGGCCAGCCCTATAAATCAGCCTTGTACAATCAGCAATGATAGTCTTCTGGAAAAAAGAAATTTAAATCAAATTAGGCATCATAGTGAAATTATAAGAAGGACAGCTGCTTCTTATACCTCATCATGAACTAAAATTTGAAAGACTGTCACAGACAAGTTCACCACACATTATGAAAACACAGTAAATGGAAGAAAGAGTTGTTTCAAGGAAACATAGCAGTGAGCACTCACCATTTACAAAGAACTTTATTTACTCCTGAAGATTCATAGTAATTTTATGTAAAAGGATGTAATTTACTGACAGGTCCTATTGAAGCAAAAGGCATTATGATTCAAATGATTTCATCAAGGATAAGTACCAAAGATTCACTGTTGCCTTAAATTTTTTATTTTTCAAACAAGCAGACAGGGGTCACAGTTTTGATATGAATGAATTTTTATAGTTTTAAGGACCTCCATCAGTAAAAAATTAGGGGGCCTCATGGTACCTCTGAAGGGTCACAAAGACTATGTGTAGGAAGCCTCCTTCAAAAGATAAGCAGAGGGTAAAGGCATAGTCTTAGAGGGCCTATATTTGGAACATGTAGCCTTTCTCAAGGGTTAACATTGAAAAATCAAAGACCTCCTTCCAGAGAATAAAGGGCACCCCTCACAGTCCTAAAGAAGCCTCCCTTGAATGACAAGCACAGGATATCTTTTGAATGATCAACATAGTTTGTCTAAAGTGCTACAAACAATTTGTTCATGGAAATTTTCTAGTTGGTTGACAGAGGTCAAAAAAACACCCATACAGCTTATCAAACATTGAGGGCCTATAGACAACTTGTTCAAAAAAAAATTTGTATTCAAATGATAAACGTAGATGAAATAAACTTTGTGTTTACAAGGCCTCCTTCAATTATGAGCAGATGGAAAAAACATAGAGTTTACAAGGCATCCTTCACAAATAATTAGAGGGCCCACTTACCACAGTTGCATTAGACCTGCTACAAAATGAGCATATGGTTAGGTTTCCCAGTGTTAACACTGTGGTTGAGAAAAGGTGTCATTAATAGACAGGTTTGAGAGATACAGTGTTTTGAACAAATGACAAACATAACACTTGCTTTACAGAAACTGTCATAAGATACACATAGTATGTTTTTTTGTATCTCTCAGTGAGAAGCAAACTCATGACATGAGTTTCAATCTTCAAAGAAGACACCTTCCAGAAAAAATGGATAAAGCAATTGGTAAAAAGCAAGCCCTCAACAAAACAGAGAAAACCATTTTTTCTTTACAAACACCAAGGCAAAAGTAAAATGTCAAAATTACCAAAAGGAGGGAAAAAGGCATTCAAAAGAATTTTAAGAAGGAGCTATAAAAGCTCTCAAAGAAGAAGTTCATTGTCTATTATGAAAAGAACAAAAGAAGAGCATTTCTCTCGAACCCTAGGCAAGCAGTGGAAAAATCTCATAACGCGACGTGCCTATAGCATCTTTACAAAGGTTTTTACACATGATGCAATGTGCCTATAGGATAATGTGATGCGCATGTGTGTGTCAACCAACCTGCCCGCCTGGCATTCACCGGGCGCCCAGCGCATGACCCGACAACACCACAGCACGTGCAGGTGCTATGCGCCTGTGCACAGGAGCATAGAACCTCCCAAAAAACCTCCAATTCACCTCAAATCGTATTTTTTTCACACTGAACTTATCTCCAAAAGCAGCCAATACAATTTTAAGAGGTATTTTACTGTTTTCTTCACCTAATTTTTTGAGTTTGGGAGGTGTTAAGAGTCAATTTGGTTAAGAAAAAAGACACAGTCCAATAAAGGCAAAAAACAATGTTTATGCTAAAAACCACTATGTTTACAAAAAGGAAACAAAACAGTGATTTAGGAGGAAGGGCCTACTATCTAGTTGCAAAAGGCCTGTTTGTTGAGTAAAGAGAAAAAACCCAGTTTTTGAGAAAGGGATTCATATCAGTTAAAAGGCCTGTTTTGATTAAAAAGCTAAACATAGTTTTAAAAGAGAAAAAAAGTGCTTAAAGAAGAGCTCTATTTTATTCATTTGAAAGAATTGTTTTGATAAGAGTGTGAAGGAAATCCTAAAAAAAGATATGCCCCCAAAGAAATTCAGCAAGGGTGGATTGCACAAAAGATTTGAGCCTATTAGAACTCAGGAAATAAATGACTCCCCTTCAGTTATTTTTAAATTCCATGAGGTGGGATGGCTTGATTTTTACCAAAAAGTCTAGGAGGTCACTAATTACCCTCCCTTAACATAGCTATTCACCCTGAGGCTGTAAGGAAAACATGTCCACCTAGTAGGTCTGGACTTTAAACTCACTCCTAAGGTTGTCTCCAAAGCAACTAAGATCCCCTATATAGGAGAAAAGTGGTTCAAACAAGCATACTTGGATCTAAATCACTATAAACGCTTCCTAAAACCATACCATCAGGATAATTTCCAAGCTATATTCCCTTTTTATCACTTATTGAGCATCTATGCTCCCCTCATGAGAGTTATCATGAAGTATTTCACATGTGAAGGGAGGTATTCCCAGATTTATTCCTATCACATCAGGCTTCTCATGAATTTCACAAGGACTTAGTTACTAAATCTCCCTTTCTTCATTTGCAAAAGCATAGACAAGATGTCCTCCCTTGTTCAAAAGAAACCTCCTGCTCAGCAAAGAGCTAGTATTTTCCATCATTCCCTCATCAAAATCATCATCCTTCACCAGCTTTAAAAGAAAGGAGTGTCTTGGGAGACTTTCATCTCTCATCCAAATTTTTCTACTGCCTTTTCATCTCATGGCCCATCTCACATATCCTCCTCACCCTCCACTCACTATGTCTCCCCTCCATCAAGTCAAAATACTCCTCAAAGGCAAACATCACCCATGATTGATAGTGAAAGAGAGCAGTCTTATGAAAGTAGGCATGAGGTTAGTGATGATGAGGAACATAGAGACACTAAGCAAAATAGTCAGCATGAACCAAGTGGCAAACCACAGGGCAGTGACCATGAGCAGCAAAATAATGATGGTGAAGAAAACTCACCAAGGGATAAGGAATTCATTGGCACTCAACAAATTAGTGAGGATGAAAAGCAAAGCAGCCCTAAATAGAGAAGTGAAAATTAGTAAGGGAATAGTGATGAAGAAGAGCAGCAGGGTAGTGATGATGAAGAGAAAAGGGAAGATGTTCAAAGCAGTGATGAGGAATAGCACAATCCTCAACAAATTCATGAAACCAATCAAAAGGACAGTGAAAAAAGTGCCTCCCAACAAAGTAGTGACGATGATGGTAGCCCACACATAGATTTTAAGGAGAATAGTGAGGAAGGTGACAGCGTGCAAAAATGACAATGAAGATAGTCCCAATTAAGATAGTCCTAATGAAGGTAGCCCTCAACAAATTCAAGACAGTAAGGAGGGTAAACAAAGCAATCCACAGATAGGCAGTGAAGGGAGTCAAAAATCAAGAAGAGATGATGAAGCTGGCAGCCCTAAACAAACTCAAAACAGTGAGGAAAATAGTGAACAGGGAAGCAAAGCAGGTGATGATGGAGGCAGCAGTATAAAGGATCAATTTGAACAAGTACTGGAGATAAAACCTCCTCTCTCTTCTCCTCAACACAACCAAGAGCATGTGCTAGCTACCTCTCCTAGGCAAGGGGCCATGACTCTTCCTCCAAAAGTGGTGAAGCCGAAAAACACCAAATCTATAAAGAATAAAATCACTCCAGCAGTGACTATCAATGTCACTAGGGCACTAAGGAGTAGAGGCAAACTGCCTAAGAAGAGTATTGTTGAATTGCCAAAAAGAACAAGAGAAAAGAAGTCTATCCAAAGCAAGGGAAAAGAAAAAGTTGAACAACAGGAGAGTATTCATGAAAAATAAAGGGAGTTTGACATCATACAAATAGACAGTGATGCTGGAGATGATGAAGCTGGGATTCTTGAGGCACTTTTTGAAAACAGAGAAGCCCAAATCCATGACTTAGAAACTGATCTAGAAAGGTAAAAGGACCTCATACATGTTCTACAAATGAAAAATAAACAAATGAGTGGGAAAATGGAAATTTATGAAGCTCGAGCATTGAAATACCAAAGGGAAGCATACAAAGCACAAGTCAAGCTTGAAGAGTATATGGGAAAATTTGATGATACTAAGGAAGAAGAAGCAACCCTTGTTAGATCTTATCCTCTCACAAAATTGATTTCCCAAGAAATAGAAAATGATAAAGAATCATGGCTTGAAAGAGCCAACAATAATCTGGAGGATAAATTAGAGAAATCAAATAGAGACTTGGGTTTGCAAAGGTAGATGACCCGGCACTACAAGAAATTGAACCAATTTTCCCGAAGAAAACTCAAACTTGCTCAAGAGACGATCAAAACTACCCGAAGGAGGCGCCCGATGGAAAAAGTGGAAAAAGACATATCTAGGCTTGAAATCTTGGCCTGAGCTTCCTTGCATGCTTCTAAGAACCCATAAAGGGCTTGCTCACCAAAATTGAGCAAATTTTGACATGATCTTGTTTTTTGTGTTTTTTGGCCCTAATTGCACATTTTTCTAGGCGCTGCCATGGGTTCTAGGAGCTTTATCTACTCATGAAAGTTATTTTTTTGTATGTATTAAATTTGGGGGTAGATACTCACAAATTTTCAGATCAAAAGGAGGTGTTTTGTCCCCCAAAGAGTCAAAAATCAGTCAAAATTCACCTTTCTACCTCACATATCAGTAGCTGAGAGCCTCCTGGGTTTTTTCACTCAGTCCAATTTTTGACAGACTTTCGGGGATCATTTTGAGAAAAATCAAGTAGTTCCAAAAATTAGACATCCAGGTATTTCCAAAAATCCATCACGGGCCTCGTTTTGACATCGGAAAGTCCCTCAAAAGTTATCTACAAAATAGGCTTCCTTCTGCTGCTGCGCTCCTGTAGACTTTTGGATGAAAAGACAATTTTCTGAAGGTGGTCATCCAAATGTGCGTTAAGCTATTTTTAACTCTTTGCTAGAGATTAAAAGTCAATATTCTTGCCATTTTTGGCTGTTTAAGATATTTTTTGAAGATATTTTGTGCCTTGGGCTTTGCAAAGCCTCAAGGACAAAATCATATATTTGTATTAGGCCAATGAGCTTCTAGTTAGTTTTTTGAAGTTTACCCTCTCATTTCCTATATAACTCATGGAGAGTTATTGTAATATTGTTGGAGAGTTGAGTAGCAAGTTGGATTTTTCAAGAGCTTAAGAGCTTGACTGAGCTTAGAGTAATATATGTTATGAGTTTTGATGATCAGACTTGTTTTATGGAGTGGATAGCTTGACTAGCTTGCCTAGATGATGGAGAGGATCTATGTGCAGGATTCCATGGCTTGGTAAATGGTATTGTGCTTCTTTTCAGTTATTTTTGGTTAGTTTTTCACATATTTATCCATGCTTCTTTCTTGATATAGGTCAGTAAAGAATAGTTTGAGGTATGCCCATGAAGGCACATCAAATTTCCTAATTCATTGTAGCTTCTATGTTTTCATCTTTCTTGGTCATGTCAAAGGATTCTTAACTGCCCTTTGCTCCACTAAGAACTTGTTATTTATTTCCTTAATGATTATTATGACATGCTATCTTGTTGGTATGCCCTACTACTCATAGCTATTTAAACCTCATTAATGAAATCTCCTTTGAAGTATTGACTGTCTAGTTTAAATCAGAGAGGTCTTGTTTTGATCTTGCCCTATAGCTACACTTGTAGAATTATTTCAAAGTTCTCATCAGTTTGAATGTGTTGTTTAGGAGTTTCCTTTCTACATTTTGAGCTGTTGGTTTGTATTACATGTGTTCTCAACCACTGAAGGTGATTTTCCCAAAGTTAGAGGGTCTTATACTTCTATTCATCAGTTGATTGTTTATTTTTTGCATTTATTAGTTTGAGTTTCATTCATAGTGATTAACGGTTAGCCCTACCACATGGATGCTTTGATTTTAAACTATTTATTCCTAAAATCGCTTTGTCTTTCACAACTTGATGCTCATTTCACTTCATAAACCAGCTCAGATATCCATTTACTATACTAAATCGGCCCTACAGTACACCCTACCCATTGTCTTGACATCCTTGGCTTGCTTTTGACCCCATAGCCCATTTGATATCATTTTCTTGCTCTATTTTGATCCACTTGATCAGTTTTCCCTCCAAACAAACAAAAACCAAACAAAAAAACGCACTTAAAAACTACCGTAAAATCTAAAACAAAATAAGCGAGCAAGCTCACATCCTTCGCTTCATTAGAGAGAGCCCTCTCTGAGTCTAGGAAGGCTACATCCTAAAGCTCCAAATATTGGTTTGATGTTACTCCGTCATTTGGTCCACCAATCTGCCAAATCACGAGACCATAACATAATGGCGATCAAAGTGGAACCTTTCTGATTTCATATCAATCTAAAACATCTTTCAAGACTCACAGAAAGCCCCTCTTGAACTAAGCACACTATACTATTGAGCCACCTCATCGCCACTACAGCATAATGGTGATCACGGTGGGACATTTATAAGTTAGTGAAAAACTAAGTATACCTTAGAACTTCAGAAATCCCTTGACTCAAGAATATCCAGTGATTACCAGCCACCTCATCGCCACACTAACATAATGGAAATTATGGTGAGACTCTCTAAGTTCATGACTATCTAGAAAATTGTTGTTGACTCATTATTCCTTCAGATTAAATCAAAAAATCAGCTGATAAAGCCATTAGAGTAAACTCTCTTCATTTCATCACCTTACCTAAGTGCTGAAAACAAATTTAGGACACTCTTACAAATTAAACTGCACATTAAAAACTCAGAAAATAACCCCAAAATCCATTTTTTAGATTAGCTGTTCATATCAGTTTTGGTGGTGGATAATAGATCATATATTTTCTAAAAACCAAACCAAAATCCACCTGGCGACTCCCCCAGCCTCCAGTAGGAATTTTCTGAAAAATTTGCTAAGCTTCCATAAACTATTATAAGACTTCTTTACAAACAGCCTTGAAAAGTCTCAAAAGTCTTAATTATACACTAAGCTAGTTTGACAAAACTTAGAGAAGGCAAGTTGTTGAAAAAATTCATAACTTTCAGCCTCTCTAAAGTTTGAATCTAAAATCTGGCTTCACGAAGAATTCATACCAGATCTCATCTGAACCCGAATCCTCCTATCATAGTTGATGACCCAGAAAATATTTTGTGGAAAAATTCTAAAACTAGAAATTTAACTACCAATAGCAGCCTTCATAGAGCAAGCTCTGTACCTGAAAATCTTACATCCTTGCCAGACCAAACTTTTGACTTGCGCCATACAAGAAATATTTTTAGAACCAAGTCACAACCTAGCATTGATCATTCCGATCTTGAGCCCTTAGACTTGCAACAGAGTTCTAGCAGAGAAGCATCTCCTACTACTCCACCTGATTTTCAGCTCCTCCACCACTTTAGCTCTTTCCATCCCAAGTCTACTCAAAACTAGTTTGTTGGTCCAAGCACCTCTAACACTCCTACTCACAACACCACTGTGCAAATCACTTCATCTGACATACCAAATCCTCCTCTTGTAAATTTACTAGTACCACCCATCATGGCAGCATGGTATGGACCCCTAGTGTTACCTCAGCCTCTGGCACCTTTGCCAAATTACTATCAGTCTAGGATCCCACACTTCACCATGGCCGAATCCACTACTTCCCAACAACATGCAGATAGAATGAATGATGCTTTTGATTACATGGAATTAGATTAAGAAACCATGAAGATGAGAATATTTTCCCAAAGCCTAGGAGGCGAAGCTAAAAAATGGTTTAAAGGTTTAACTCCTCATAGCATACATGATCTCCCGTCATTGTACCAAAATTTCATAAAAAAATGGGAAATCAAGAAAAACCCACTTGAAGTCCTCTCTGAATATAATAATCTTAAGAGGAACACAAGAGAAAGTGTTTGAGATTATTGTACCATATTCAACAATGTCTATAACGCCCTCCCACCTACATTAAACCTCCACCTGACTTAGCTCTAGTGAAATTTCTGGAAGGTTTCCATCCGGATATGACATATCAGCTAAGAGAAAGAGAACCTACAACTCTAGAAGAAATGAAAAAGGGGGATATTAGTGCAGAAGCAAACCTTTCTGAAAAGAGGGCTAGGATGAGATCAGAAAAGAAGGTCACTTACCGAGATGAAACCTTTCCCTCCACATCCTCTTTCGATGCCAAAATGGACAACCTAGAAAGAAATATGGAAAGAATGATATAAAGAATGATGGAAAGAATAAGTCTTAGTGATAGAACATCTCCTAGGGACAACCAGCCAAACCCACAAATCAGAAACCAGAATCAAAACTTTAGAAGGGACCCACTCCAAATCAAACTGAGAGACAATGATCAACAAATTAGGCCTCCTTTCCAAGATAATTATCTTGATGAAGGAGAAATAGACATTGAACATATTGAGGAAAATCATCTAAACCTGATAGGCTCTGATAGTGAGGGTGAGGTTTATCTCACGGAAGAAGAACAAGGTTTCTTCTCCTCATACCAAGATGAAATTGAATATGAAGATTCTGAAGATCCCGAAATTGGTTTACAAAATTCCATAATGGAAGTCCATAGGCAATACGATCTCAGAAGTAAGAAGAACCAAGAAAAATCAAAGAAAAACCAGGAAAACTTAAAAAAGAATAATTCAAATTCTGCTTTCAAGAAAAAGCCTGAAGCTATTCTAAAAAAACCAGTAGACAATGCTAATATTATGGCTAAGAAAACTTATCTAAACAAAAACAAAATTAGCCAACCAAACATTGACCCAAAATCTCCAAGTTCTTCCACTAAAGTCCCAAAAAAAACCATTTTGAACAAAGTTCCACATCAAAATCAAAAGGAAATATCAGTAGAGAAGGTAATGGCTGAAAAAACTAATGCAAACATGTCAAAGGCTCAAGTAACTTTCAGTTTTGAAGGGGAAATTTCTAAAATCAAAATAAATATGCCCCTAACTAAACTAATAGCTCAAAGTTCCTATAAATCCCAGGTTATGAAAATCTTAAACATAGGAAATGATACCGATGCCTTGCACTTAGCTGATGACACCCCCGAACTCTTATTTGGACCAAAGATAGAAGGAAAGTATCAATAAGGAACCACTCCTCCTTTTTACATCAGCTTGAATGTACATGACCAGATCCTAGATAACGCTATGCTAGATTCTGGTTCCTCTCATAATATCATGCCTAAAGTGATAATGGACAGATTAGGATTAGAAATAACCAAACCTTACAAAGACTTGTACTCTTTCGATTCGAGTAGAGTCAAATGTTTGGGCCTAATTAAAGACCTGTGTGTAAATCTGGCACAAGTCCCAGGTAAACATTTTGTTATGGACATAGTAGTAGCACACATTCCCCCGAAATATGGAATGCTTTTATCTAGAACCTAGGGAGCTAAAATTCAAGGAAACATTGAGTTAGACATGTCTTATGCTACTATTCCTATTTTCAACCAACCAAGGAGATTATATCATGATTCACACATGAAAAATATGGTCAGTAGTCAAAAGAAACTGGAAAACATTCCTCTTTATTCCATACATTCAAACATGGATTCCTTCATCTTACACCTAGAAGATGACACTGATGAAAACACAAGTGAAACTGAAACCAATTCAAGCATAGTATCATGGCCAGACCAATCTCTATATGATGAATTTGATACTCGAAATTATCATGACCCGATACACTTGCATTTTGATGAAATAAAACTTGATTCACCAGAAACTGAAACCTAAAACTTCGAAAGAAGAAATCATTTTAAATTCTCAAACAAGCGATCTCAACCCAATACAAGTATCAAACACACAATTAAACCTCTCTTCTGATTTAAAGCCACTAAAATATTTGCATAACACAACAATCTTGGGGAACCAGAAGCCAGAAAGTCTTATGTTCTTGCCATATCTTAGTGCTTCACCCTCTAAATATTGCAATCCTCCAAATGAAATGTTAACCATTGCTAGTACTTCGACAGATCCTGAAAATATATTCACTAGTTTTGATGAAAAGGAAGCTGATGAAAACAATTGTGAAAAACTTGAGTTGTTTAAATTACCTAGGATTTTGTCTCTATATCATAAATTAATGAATACAAGACTAGACAAGATTCTTCACAATACAAACATATGCTAGAAAATGAAGACATAACACCATAGAAATGTTGTCCTCTCTAGATATCTCCTTTCAAAAAAGAACACAAAAACTCTTTTCAAACATGGTCACTCGAAAAGAAGACAACTAAACATAGGTTATGTTTAGATTTTAGAAACATAAGTAAACCTCTCATAAACAACAATCACCCCCTTCCAAAAATAGACCATATCATAAGAAAACTAGGATATTCTAATCTTGTGGTTTTGAGTGATAATTTTTCAGGATACCATCGAATAATACCACTTCAAATAGATCAGCTCAAATATTTCTTCAAATACACTAGTGGCAACTTCAAGTTCAAACCAATTTTTCCAAAACCAATGAACACTGAAGATGCCCTCAGAAAATCTATGTTCTCGGTTTTGAATTTCCTTGTCATGATGTACCTTGATGATGTCATCATATGTTTTAAAAATGAAAAAGAATATCTGCATTATTTGAAAAAGATGTATAGAAAAAGGAGAAGTGGAGATCAAAGGTTTAAAGAAGCATAGCAGGAAGACACATGGTTGTTTAGAGATTCATACATGAATCCTTATGTTATGCTTACAAGAGAAAATTTTCCAAACTTCTCTTTTCAAGAGCTGAGTGGACGAAGAGCATTAGGAGATCCTTATGAAGATAAGATGCTCAAGTTCCACCATTTTTAGGAGTTATAGTTTCAGATTTTTCAACCATTATACATACCATTGCTTGAAGAAATAAATAAAAAAATAGAAAATAAAAAAACAATGGAAAAGTAGAAAAAGAGGGCAGTTTTAAAACACTATGAAAAGCCCCATGTTCAAAAAATAGTCATGTTGAAAGTGTGCAAGTCTAAATGCCGCTACTAGTGCTCAAAGGATATCTTGTTCAGTTATCTAGCCTAATCGTAACTGAACATGTTTTAAATTGATTGCTGATAATTTATTGAAAGAGATGATAGTCAAATTATGTGAGCTTGATTTATCAATGAAAGTAGATTAGGAAAATAATGATGGTTCCACACGCTCAAAACAAAACCAAAGAGAAAAACAGGGATGAAAAACAAATTGTATATCTTGGCCCTGATTTTTCTAAGTTTCATCTTTTACATAAATAATGTTTGTGCACGGCTTGTTTTTATGCCACAAACGCATGACAAATCAGACCGCCTAATCCTGATTTGGTCATTTTTAAATTTCATGCTTTAGACCAGTGAATGAAATCCTGTCAAATAGTTTAATCTTGACAGTCGATCTAGCATAGGTAGAGAATCAAAGGATTTCATGAGTCTAATCTGAACTCCTAGAAGATATAAGTGTAGAATTATATAGTTTTCCTTTCTTCAAAAATATCATGTCAAAGGGTTGCTAGTTCAAGTGCACCTTGTTGGGGTTCCCATGTTTTGGCCAGGTTGGCAGAGACCAAAAGATGAGACAACATAGAACCACTTTCAGACCTTAGGATCTAGCCCTCCTAG
>JAXQQM020067075.1:0-70942 GCA_034641835.2 Pinus albicaulis
TTAAAAGGGCAGAAACTCTTGCTGGAAAAAATATTCTGAGTTTAAAAACTTTTTCTGGAAACTAAATCTGCTCAAAAACTCTGAAGACTGGACAAAAAATACTCTTTGCTATAAATTGATTCTGCATAAAAAAAATGTATTTTTTTTTGTTTGGGGAAAAAATGTATATGAAAAAAATAGAATTATGAATGGGAGGGGGGGTATGGGATATAATGAATGGTGGTATTATGAAAGGCGGAGTGGTATATATGGGCAGAAATGGTATAGAAAATGGGAGGGCGGAGTTATAGCCAGCGCTGGAGGGCGTTATTATGGAAAGTGGTATGAGAGGGCGGTATAATATAAAGTGTTTTGAATATTATATAACAAAGCGTTGTATTATAGTGGTGTCGAATAGTGAATGTGGAAGCGGTTTCACAAGAGTATGGATAGCGCATGCAATGAACAGCTTTTAAATGTCAATGAACTGCTGTATTAATATATACAATGGACAATATATATCGTATGGAGGGCATGAATATATCGGATGACTGCGCGGTTTTTTTTATGAAATAGACAGTATTTTAATATGAACAGTGGCGGTATTGTATATATGGTAGCGTATTAACAGTGGTATTCAACAGCGTATGGAGGTGGTAATGGTGGGAGGCGGAAACATAAAAGAGACAGCGTATGTCAATACAATGCATATGACAGCGTTTAATATCACACAGCGTTTACATATATGAGCAGTGGTAATGTAATGAGGAGAAGGCGGTGTTGTAAAGGAAAGGGCGTGGTATTGAATATTGAATAGCGCTGGAGGACTGTTAATGGAGCGTACAACGTTTTGCAGAGACGATAATAGCGCATATAACAGCGTTGGATATTAAACGTTGGAGTATATGATGTGTGACAGCGTGGAGAAGTGGAGGGCGCTGCGTTTAAATGACAGAGCGACTGTTGATACCAATTGTAATATGAAATGGTATGACAGCGTTTTATGGACAGAGGAATGGGCGGTATTATAATACCACTGAGGTGTATTGATATGGCGGTGTATTGATATCGATTTGTGGGAGATACCAAGCGCAGGTCGATGAGGGAGTTGAGAGGGCGTTGGGTAGGGAATAGGGAATGGAACAGTGAGGGAGAGGGCGCAGTGTAGTGAGGGAGAGGGAAGTGTATGCAGAGTGAGGGAGAGGGAGGAGGATGTGAGGGCGTGCGTAGAACAGTGAGGGAGATAGCAGTGAGGTAGGGAAATGAATGGGCGCCAGAATGGGTTGATAGGTATGGAGTGGGGAAAGGAGAATGAGGAGGCCCAAAAGGGCGTTACATAAAAAAAATTTGAAATTGAATCTGCAGGAAGACAGAGTTGCAGGACTGCTGGAATGGCAGAGCTGCAATTTGCAGATTGACAGAGCCTGCAGTCTGCAGGAGCTGGAGCTGCAAATGTCAGTGCTAAATAGGGAAAAAAAAAATGCAGAATAACAGTCTAGCAATTAATGAGCAGCAAAAACATTAAAAAATATGACTGAGCAAAGGATAGGGAGTTACACCACAGGGCAGAAATGCCAAATGTGGGGCTGGCTCTGATACCATGTCAAACCAGGAGGTAACTCCTCAAAACTAGAATATGTATTAGCTGAAGAATGTACATGCTTATATAGATGGGAGGTGAGGCTATTGGGATTCAGCTCCCAATGACTCTTGGCCTTCCTTATTTCCTAATAACAAATAATATACAAAAATAAATGTGCACACCCATCCATAGGATTAGGTGTCAACAATATTAACCTTATGAATTATACGATATAAAAAATCTGATATTCTAACATGTACAAATTCCCATGTGAACCCAAGTTTCATCATTTAATGCCCAAATGCATCGAATTGATGATTTTGAGGTTCTAAATGATTTGGTTATCATAGCTTGATGTCATTGGATTTTTCTCATAAAGGCACGATTTGATATGAATTTGGTTATTTTATATAATTAATCTTTAAATTAGGAATGTTTCCATGTATCCTTGTGTTTTATCTTCACATGAAAACCTCGATAAAAAAAACTTCATGAAAATGTCTAAGGTAGATAAAGCTAAGAATAATTTTGCATGGAAAAAACAGTCAGCTCCTCCTCCACCTGAGACTCCTAAAATGCTTCCCCTATTTTCAGATATGAAATTTACTATAGATGTTGGGGCCTCTTGATGGGAAGATATGTATAAGATATTTGAGGATGAAAATCCCATGATATTAGAGAGAAAACCCACAGCTGATGATTCTACCTCAACTTCTAAGTCTACCTGCAATGATGTTGTAATTTTTTTTTTGCATAGAATTGCAGCAAGAGAAAAGATCTTTCCTTATACGGACATGATTAAATGGGTCATTGATAATTTGATTATTTCAAAAATATTTTTTCTAACTCCAAATAAGATAATCATGGGGTCATTTACCTGTGAATATTTAAACAAAATGCATAAGTTTCTAGCGCACTAGAAGAAATACGACAAACATTTTGTGTAGAAATTCATGGGAAAAAATGAGGATCAGTCAAAACCCATTAGGAAACGGAGAAGATATCCCAAAAAACACAAGCACAAAGACAAGGGTGTGTATTTCATTGATCCTCTTGCTAGACCATTTTGTTATATATATTCCATGATGTGTAGAATTTATGGATACCCGAATACCCAAAAATTCTCAGTCCAGTGCATACCATTAATTAACGCTGCCTCAGATGGATACATTATGGATTGGGGAACTAGATTATCTGATATTATAGGAATCCAAATCCTCAATTATAGGGAAAATCATAGTTTTTCTCAGAATATTGTTCCTCCACTCTACATGAGTTCCTATATAATGGAAATTGTTTGTTTTACCTCCGATTTAACATCAATGGGATTTAAATTGACCATTGAATACCCTACACCTATACATATCTATCATGACATACTCTGGGGATCCAAATTCTAGCCTCATTTGTACAACATTTTCCATTGAGTTGTGCTACCTACGCACCAAATTGTCTTTGATGAGAAGGACTCTTAGACTTTCCCCTGAAGAAAAAAATGATTTGTTACCAATAGGAAAATGGTTTGGAGAGGAATCATTTACTTATATTCAAATATTTGGTAGTATTTCCAACCCTCATGTGTTCCCCATTTATGTTCCTGATAAGATTTTAGCCCAAGAAATATCTTACCAAAATGTTGGGAACGACGTTTCAAAGGTTTTGAAAGATGATAAAAAGAGGATGTGGCCAACCTTTCCTATTTATTGTGGTGTTTATGCCCTTGAAAATTTCAATTATGTTGGTCTTGAAATTGCAAAAATTCGATGTTTAAATTTCCCATTTATGCCTAATAAAAAATATTATCCTAATGATACTTCCTATAATGTCACAACATAGCGAAAGATCAGACAATTTATGCATGAACCATACAAGTTTGATGAATTATTTGAAACAAATTATACCTATGTACAGGTTGAGAAATTAGTAGCAAGACAACGTATTCCTAAATAATTGCTTAAGTTTAATAAATATAGGAATAAAAGGATAGCTAATTTTCCTTTGGATTTTTTGAGAATTCCTTAATAAAATAAAGAACATGATAAATTTGTGTATGCTTCAGCAAACGATATTGATACATCTATAGGAAAACAAATGGCTTCTTCATCTAGGGCATAAACTCAAGAGACTCAAACAATTAACAAACTTGATAATATATGGGAAGAATTCAACCAAGCCATACAAGCAACAAAGCCTCAGTATTTGAAGAATCTAGAGTAGGAAAAAATTACGCATAATCCTGAAGTATAAGGTAACACCTCACTCATTATTGAGGCTTCTGATAAAGCTTACTAATGATTTAGAAATTTTCCCAGCATTTCCGACCTCTGAGGTCATTTTGAAAATTGAGGAGATCTCTCCTTTTAATGTATTTTATAATCCTAAGAATAATTTTTTTCTCAACATTTTATGAAACCGGGTCCAAAAATAGAAGAAAGGAGATATCAAAGCCTTATAAAACAGCTAGTTTGAGGGGGAAACCTACATTACGTACATAAATGAACAAATATTGGATCATTCAAATGAAATAACTTCCTTTCTATATATAGGCGTCCATGGGGTCAAAATATAATACTAGCCAACCTAACAATATGTTAGGCCCCTATATTACTAGTATAGTCCCTTATAGTTATTAGTGTAACCTCCTTATTGTTATTGTTGTACCCCTATAACCCCCATATTTTTATTATTGTGTCCTTAAATTATTATTCTTAGGTCGGCTAGGATTACATTGTGGCCCCATGGAATCCTATATATAGAAATGAGGTTTTGTCATTTGTATCATCCAAGAATTGTTCATTTATGCAATTTATTGGAGGTTTCCCCCCTCAAATTGGCTGATTTATAAGGCATTGATCTCTCTTTTCCTCTTTCTTTGGAACTTGTTTCACAACATTTGGTATAAGAGCTTTGGATTCCAGGGTTTCACTGCTCCAAATAGGTCATCGTGGAATTTTTTCTATAAAATTTTTTATACGATGTTCAGAAGCTGAAATTTATAGAGCATGAAGCTAAAATCCTGAGGAACAACGTCACAAAATTTCAGAGTTTCATTCGCAATATTTTCGTATATATGGTGTGTGTAAGTTAGGGATTTTTAAAGATCCCGAATTTCATCTCAAAGAGGTGATTGTGGGAAGATCTTTATAAGTCTTTCTCTGAGCATCGGATTTGAATTCTATAATAAGTAGCCAGAAGCACATGGACTTTAGTTTCTTGTTTATCAATTTCAAAGCTGAAGGAGGAAACAATGACACGTGGAAAGTAGTACAAGTTTTCTCTATAGAACCAGTCCGTAATTAGGTCATTGTGGGAGATTGGACATAAATTTTCCTTGAATAATCCAAATCAAGTCAAACCTATGGCATTCGAAAGAGGATTCAGAGGGATAACTCAGGAAATTTTTTTAGATATTGAAGATCCAAAATCACATAGATAATTCAATTTCAATATCAAGCTCCTCAAAAGCAAGACAAAGGTGTGTATTTGTTTCTGAATTACATAAGTCTTGTGTAAAAAAATCAGTTTGAAGTGATTCCAAGGGCCTATTGAGCATATATTTCAGTATTGGGTTCTAAAATGCCTCCTAAAAGGAATTCAAGACCCATTAAGCCCTCAGAATACTCTACTATGACTCATGAAGATGGAGAATTGCAACATGATCTATGAAAATTACAAGAGGAAGTGCACCAAATTTCTCTCACGCAAAGAATAGCAAAAAATGAAATGGAAGTTTTGAAGAAAGGCATGGAAGTGAAGATAGATGGTTCGAAGAAAGGCATGGAAGGTAATATGGATGGCGTGGAAGCTAAGATGGATGACTTGGAAGAAAAAATGAAAGACAACATGGAAAACATGAAGAATGATCTAAAATAAAACATGGAAGGTTTGACAAAGTTGATAAAAGAAATGATTCCTAATGGTGAAAAGATAGTAGAGGAAACTCATGACGAGAAAGAAAAAATGTTAATCGTAATTTCATAAACTCTAATGTTGGATTGAAGAACCACCATATTCCAAAGATGGATATCAGGAAGTTTGATGGAAATGATCTCGTAACATGGATATTACAAATGAAGGAATAATTTGATCTCAATAATGTGAAAAACACACAAAAGGTACGCATTTCAACTTTACATTTAAAACAAAATAAAGTTGTATGGTATCGATGGCTTTGATCCTGTAAAAAAATTGTCGCTTGGTCAATTTTTACAGAGGAAATGATAGAACATTATGAGGATACAAAGAGAAACACCTTCTTTAGCCAATTGATAAATCTCAAACAAAAGGGTTCAGTGGCGGAGCACATTGAGGACTTCCAAAAATTGAATATAAGGGTAACTGATATTCTAGCGGAACACAAGATTGATATCTTCATAGGGACTTTAAAGGATAACATCAAACATGAATTTCATGTTTGGGAACCTGATTCATTGGAGAAGGAATTCGGGTTAGCAATAAAAATTGAATGTAAAATTATGGTGACAAGGAAGCCTACCACTCACATCTATAAAGATGGAAGTGTTGCTACTCATAGACTTCTAGAACCTACAAGTTTGACAGCACAACAATTGGAAGAAAAAAAAGCAAAACGAATTCGCTACAGTTGTGATAGAAAATACACTAAAGGTCATCAGTGTGCTGAGAAGAAATTATTTTACGTAGATTGTGAAGAGGAGGAAGAAAATGAAAAATAAACTTCAAAAGTACAGGATATACACGAGGGAAAAACCCTAGAAGAAGAAGAAATGAGTCCAACTGTATCATGTAATGCATTGGTAGGAATTACCACTCCTCGAAATCTCAATATAGAAGGACATATCAAGAAGAAAAAGGTAGTAGTGTTAATTGACTTGGGTAGTACCCATAATTTTATTCATTGTAAGGTAGCCCAGGAATTGAATTGTTTCCTATCCCCAACACCAGAATGTCAAGTGATGATTGCAAATGGAGGAACTATAAATTCCTCTGGAAAATTTCATAATATTAAGCTATCCATGGGGGAGTATGTATTGAATGGTCTAATGCTTTCCATCCCAATGGGAGGTGCTGATGTTGTACTAGGAGTACAATGGTTACAATCTTTGGGGATGGTAGCTTTTAATTGTCAAGAACTTTTGTTGAATATTTTTTCAGAAGGAAAGGAAATCAAATTATGGGGTATCGCAGGGAAGCCAGGAAAGATAATAAGCTCTAATTTCATGAAAAAACTTCTGAAGAAAGAACAACAGGGCGTAATTGCACGATTATGCTCACTAGAAGTTCCAACATCAAAATCATCTATTTCTCCAAATATCCAAAAAGCTCCCACCTCAATCATTCTGTGGAGTACTACAAAAGGTATGCTGATCATTATTTCACCGCTTTTTAATAGAATTTGTGAACCTTAGGAAAGTATTTAGAGAAACCTATTTATGAGAAGGAAATGTTAGCAATACTGCATGCACTAAAGAAATGGCGAACTTACCTAATGGGAAGACACTTCAAGGTAAAAACTGATCATGATAGTCTTAAACACTTTTTGGAACAAAAGCTATCTTCAGAAGAGCAGCAAAAATGGGTCACAAAGATGTTGGGTTATGACTTTGAAATAATCTACAAAAAAGGAAAGCTTAATGTTGTTGCAGATGCACTCTCAAGAAAGAATGAAGAGGTGGAAGCATTGCTTTGTGCCATTTCTATTATCCAACGAGATTGGATAACCAAAGCAAGAGATGAATGGAAGAAGGACAAAGATGTATGGACACTCATTCAAAAGTTGCAGCAAGATCCTAGTACATCTGATGCATTTAGTTGGAAAAATGATTCCTTATGGTACAAAGATCGCTTATATCTTTGTAAGAATTCCCAACTAAAACAAAAGATTCTTCTGGAATTGCACCCTTCTCCTTTAGGAGGACACTCAGGATTTTTAAAAACTTACCACAGGGTGAAGAAAGAATTTTTTTGGGATGGCCTTAAATCTGATATTCGAAAGTTTGTGGCGGAATGTTTGGTTTGCCAGCAGAATAAAGTGGAAACAATTAAGACCCGAGGACTTCTACAACCTTTATCCATTCCAAGTCAACGTTGGGAGGAGATTTCAATGGATTTTATCACAGGTTTACCTAAGTCCGAAGGAAAGAGAGTCATCATGGTGGTAGTTGATAGACTTACCAAGTATGCACACTTTTGTGCATTATCTCATCCATTTAAAGCAAGTACAGTTGCTACTACATTTATGGACAGAATTCAAAAGCTACATGGAAGCCCAAGGGTTATTGTGAGCGACGAAGATCCCATTTTAAATCATATTGGAACCTGAAGCAGTCATGGAAAAAAGAACTCGACAACTACGGAATCGATCAATTTCAGAGTATCTCATCAAGTGGAAGAACTTACCTACTGAAGATTCTACATGGGAGGATGAGAATTTTATACAGAAGCACCTGGAGCTACTCAAGTGTTGAGGACAACACTTTTTTTGAAGGAGAGGGGCATGTTAGGTCCCTATATCACTAGTATAGTCCCTTATTATTGTTAGTGTAAACCCCTTATTGTTATTATTGTACCCTTGTAACCCCATTTTGTTATTATTGTGCCCTTAAATTATTATTGTTAGGTCGGCTAGGATTACATTGTGGCCCACTAGGATTACATTATGGCCCCATGGACTCCTATATATAGAAAGGAGGGTTTGTGAATTGTATCATCCAAGAATTGTTCATTTATGTAATGTATTGGAGGTTGCCCCCTCGAAGTGGCTCATTTCTAAGGCGTTTACATCTCTTTTCTTCTATTTTTGGAGCTGGTTACACAACAGGTTTTCCCCCAGTTCATCCCCACCGTTGATTGTTGACCGATCAAACGATCGATGCTCAGTTGCATTGCATTTCTTAAATCGCTGCGTTATATTTCCTCCCCCGATTGGGCAGTCCCCTGATTCATTCTCCACCATTGATCTCGTCCTTAGATCAACGACGATCGCTTAATCACCTTGGCCCTTCTGATCGTGCAATCGCATCAGATTTTTTCATCGCACCCATTTTCTCCTCCCGCCGATTGCGATCCCCTGATTAGATCTAGACCTTCCACGTGTCCATATCCAATGGCCACGCTCCTCCCCACATCCTTCTAAGCAGTTTAACCCAAAAACACAGTATTTCTTAATAAGTTTGTGTTTTCGTAGGTGTTTCAATGGTTTTTTCATTATAAATGAAGAAAAGCCGAGGGCTGAGAATGACGATTCTCATGCCCTCGATTTATTAAAGAGAAGCCATCCACGGGTTGTTTCTCCACATTTCATCAACACTTCATTGGCATTGATGCCGTGAAGGGACCTGCGCGGCCTACACATCGACAAGACACCGTGATTTAAATCACATCTAAAAAAGTATCAGTTATTGAAGACATAGCATAGCAGAATGAAGATTGAAGACATAATTTTGGGGATCATGGCTAAGAATGATTATCAAAAGCCTAATCCCCCCAAATTAAACACAGTTAAAGGGAAATCACAAATGTTTAACAGACAGAAAGGCCTCCACCGCCACTTTTTAAGGCAAATTGATTCCTCTCGGCTACCACAGGACCACTTGTTGCGTCAAAGCATTCAAACAAAGGCTAAACTTATTGAAGAAAATCATATATTCGCCTCCAACACAGCCAGGGAGTTACTTCTGCAAGGAAATAAATGCATAAATATCTACAGAGTTACTCCAAACATTACGCAGAGCCTAAAAGTCAATAAATCTCCCACCGAGCTTTGATATTAATTGTAAAACAGTTAATACAGTGAAACAATTGTAAAATTCTTCATCGAGCCCCTCAAAAGGCCAAGAAGTCTTGAATCTGTATTGATTGCCTTGAGAGATATTTTATCAGATCTCACCTCCTCATCCTTATATAAATATTTCTGTGGAAAATAAGAACCTGTTGGTTGTTGTTTGATCACAAGTTGTAATACTGAAAATCTTTGAAATAAATACATAGTCTATTGAAGTTGAAGAACAAATTGAAGTCTTGGAGGTCTTGATGATGTTGTTGCATGCTTGTTCCTGAGAAGGCTCTATCATTGGATCCATGAGCTTGGTTGTTGGTGAAGTATTCTGAAATTTATTATGTTTGCCACTGTTTTCATTATTTTCCATAATTTCTTACTACAGTAGGTTGAAATTTTTGGGCTAGGAAATGACTCTTGGAAGCACCTTAGACCTGTTCATCCTTCACTGTTTCATGTTTTCTTCTGCTGAAGTATTTTAGAGTCTTTAATCTCTTTCTTTTGTCTTCATGCTTTTTTATTTCCTTAATAGTTTGAATATTTGGTTTTAGCATTATTTATGGTTTTCCCAGCTTGTCTGCTGCCACTTAAAAACTGTTATTTAAGTCTCCCTTTGAAGTTCTTTGCTTACAGTGAATCAAAGAGGTCGGTTTTGATCTTTCCCTTTGTCCTCACTTAAACAGTTGGCTTAAAGGTCGTTATAATTATGATCATAGATGTTTTTAGGTGTTCCCTCTTCTATGACTGCAATTATCAGTGAAACTTTTATGTTTTCTAAGTCATTTGAAATAAAATCCTTGAGGAAATAGGTGTTCCCGAATCTTAGATTTTATTTTAAAAATTGTTTTGAAATCATTGTTTGCTTAAAGGTGTGATTTGTATAATTTATGGTTAGCCCTCTCTATCAAAGAGCTCTTTATTGTTCAAATTATGCTTTTGAATTCCCTTTGTTGAGAATTAAACCTCTCTTTCCAAATCATTAATGTTCATCTCATTCCAAAAACAAAAGGATCCTGTGGCCAAGTTAGATTTGCCCTTTGATATCCCATATCCATTGATGAGTTTGTTATGACCTTTTCTTGACTCTATTGCCCAATGAACTAGATATTTCTCTGTCCCATATATCTTTCCTAGACCTTTCATGTTCTTCTGTATCAATTCAATCCAACCAAACGAACAAAAAAACACCCGCACTTAATAACTAGTCTAAAACCAATACTCAAAGCACACAAGATAAACCTTTGCAAACAATCATTTGAGAGATCCCTCTCTAAGAACAGGAGGACTAGATCCTGTAACTCTAAATATTGGTTCTGATGTTGCCTTGTCTTTTGATTTTCCAAACTATCAAAACACGGGACACCAACACCTTAAACTAACCTTAACCTTACCTTAACCTTAACCTAACCTTAACCTTAACTTTACCCTTAATCTAACCCTAACCTTAAGGTCAAGGTTAAGGTTACATTAAGGTTAAAGTTTAGGTTATGGTTAGGGTAAGGTTAGGGTAAGGTTAAGGTTAAGGTTATGGTTAAGGTAAGGTTAAGGTTAAGGTCAAGGTTAAGTTAGGTTAAGGTAAGCTTAAGGTTACGGTTAGGTCAAGGTTAAGGGTTTAGTCAGGTTAATGTTAAGGTTAAGGGTTTGGTGAATGTTAGGGTTGGGTTAAGGTTAAGGGTAAGGTTAAGGTTAAGGTTATGGTTAAGGTTAAGGTTACATTTAGGTTAAGGGTAAAGTTAAGGTTAAGGGTAAAGTTAAGGTTATGGTTAAGGTTAAGGTTAGGTTATAGTTAAGGTTAAGGTTAGGCTAAGGTTAAGGTTAGGTAAAGGTTAAGGGTACGGTTAAGGTTAAGGTTAAGGTCAAGGTCAAGGTTAACCTTAACCTAACCTTAACCTTAACCTTATCCCTAACCTTAACGTTAACTTTACCCTTATCTTACGGGTATAGTCAGGTTAAGGTTAGGATTAAGGGTTTGGTCAAGTTTAGGTTAAGGTGAAGGTGAAGGTTAAGGTTAAGGTCAAGGTTAAGGGTAAAGTTAAGGATAATGTTAAGATTATGGGTTTAGTAAGGTTAAGGTTAAGGTTAAGGTGAAGGTTAAGGGTAAGGCTAAGTTTAAGGTTACGGGTTTAGTCAAGTTAAGGTTATGGTTAAGGGTAAGATTAAGGTTAAGGTTAGAGGAAGGTTAAGGTTAAATTTTGTTTATGGTAACGTTAAGGTTAAGGTTATAGGTTTAGTCAGGTTAAGGTTAAGGGTTTGGTTAAGGTTAGGGCTAGGTTATAGTTAAGGTTAAGGTTAGGTTAAGGGTAAGATAAGGTTAAGGTTATGGTTAAGGTTAAGGTTAAGTTTCGGTCAAGGTCAAGGAAAAAGTTAAGGTTAAGGGTAAAGTCAAGGTTAATGTAAAGGTTAAGGTTAGGGTAAAGGTTCGAGTTAAGGTTAAGGTTAAGGTTAAGGTTAAGGGTTTGGTAAATTTTAGGGTTAGGTTAACCCTTAAGGTTAGGGTAAAGTTAAATTTAAGGTTGAGGTTAAGGTTAAGGGTAAAGTCATGGTTAAGGTTATGGTTATTGGAAGGTTAAGGTTAAGGTTAGGGTTAGGTTATAGTTAAGGTTAAGGTCGTTAGTGTCAGTCTTGTCATACTGCCATCTGTGATTAAACTTACTCTTTTGCATTTGCATATTAGGAGTCCCATACCATAAATTTTCATCATTCCGTTAGGTCATGTATTCATTGATGGTAGTGGTCTTTCATCAGTTTTCCCTCATGTGAAACTTGTTGATTCTCCTCTCTATGGTCTTCAGTCTTGAGTCACTTTCACTCTGTAAGTCATATTAGTAGGTCATATGGTTGGTCTCATTAGGTTCTAGGGTCTCATCATGGTCAAATTAATGAGTCAAGTGTCAATAAATATTATCAAGGTCATGGGGAGGTCCAATAAACTCAAAGCCACAGTATCTGGAAAAATCAAAGAGTTATTCTACTAAGCTTGATGGAATTTTCACCTCAAAACATCTTTTGAGGTGAAAACATGGTGCTTTGCTTTTATTATTATCTTTTATGTAATTTTATGTCTTCATATGTAACAAGTTGAACTTCAAAAGCTTCTATCTCCTCAAAGCCACCTCCCTTCCTTTTAGAGGTGTTTTCCACAACATTTTCAGTTTAAAATCATGCTTTAAGTATGTCTATTAGAAAGCACATGGAAATAGCTTTCCAACGGTATATTATACTCTCAAAACTGACTTCTGGATTGGAAAATATGCCTAAGTGAACAAAAGTCCCCAAAAGCCTAACCTTACCCCTTTTCTCATTTGTCCCTTAGACTTTCTAACTTTACCCTTTTCATATAATTTTGAAGTTTTTCATTATAAACCCTTTCTCTCCAGCCTGATCGTGTCCCTTTTCTCCCGATCCGATCACACCCCTTTCCCCCGATCCAATCGCACCATTCAAATTGCATACTTCTGATTGACCCCGCCCGATCACATCTGGACCATTGATCTTCTCAGCGATCCGACGGCCCACATGTGATCGCAATCGCTTGATCGCATCACAACTTCACAGTGCTCCAAACTTTTTCCCCGCTCCCATGACAACTTCCGATTCGATTGACTCCCACCGATCGCATCTCCACCGTCGATTTTCCCTTCCGATCGGATGGCTCACAAGCCATCGCACCATTGCAATCGACATTTTTCCCATGAAACTTTACTCCCGCTCCACTCCTCCGCTGATTTGTAATTGCGATTGGCCTGGGTCCTACCATAATTCCTTCTGCCTTTTCCCAAAAAAATGTGGTTTTTCCTTTGTAAATGCAATAAATTGACTTTAAAGATTTCTTAAGTCTTTTTACATGTTTTAAAACTCCGTGCTACTACCCGCCAATGCGATGAATCGCACATCGCAATTGGCAGTTCCTATAAATACTTCTCCTCTACTCCCCTTCTGATTTTAATTACGATTGCACCTATTCCCACTAAAGTTTTCTCTTGTCACATTGCTCCATTATTAGTTGTTTGCTCCCATTCCCGATTGCGATTCCTCCCCCGGTCCCACCAAAACCCTTTCGCCTTTTCAATGAAAAAAGTGTTTTTTCCTTTGTAAAGCGCGGAACTCATTTTTATTTTTTTTATAAAGGCTTTTCCTTCCATCACATAGTTTTCATCGAAAAATTCTTTCGTGACCTGCCAATGCGATGAATCGCATGTTTCTCATCGCATCGCGCGATTTCCTCGCTATATGTCACACCCCTTCCCTTCCTATTTGTGATTACGATTTCCTCATAGAACCCATAGCATCTCAAGTCTCCAATCACATCGCTCCATTGCGTGATACACTCCATCCCCTCTTCCGATTTCGATTTGCGATTGCAAATCGGGGCCACCATCCTTTCCTTCGCTCTTTTTCACCCAAAAAGGGACTTTTCTTCATTAAATGGAAAATTTCATTTTTATTGGTTCCAAAGGGCATTTCTCGGCAAAAAGGGATTTTCAACAAAGAAAATGATATTGGTTAAGACCATGAGCAAACCATGTAACACCAGAGATCACTACGACATTATCACAGAACGGCAGCAACAACAAATGTGGGAGTCAGTTTCATAGTTATTTTCTTCTAATTTGTTAAAAGTAACAGAAAATATTTCAGTTGGTCAAGAAATATTGTTTCCTCTCTTTCAGAAGTATATTGTTGGCTCTTTGCTATCTTGAGATTTGAGTTTTGCAGTAGGTAAAACAATTCCTCCTTTTGTGGATCCACACCTCTACAGCTTGTCTATTTAATGTAATTTTTCAGTCATTTGTAGAGGGGTTAGTGGGGAATAAAGTGTGGAATAAGTTGGAAATCATTGAGGATGCTCTGTGCTCCATTTGTAATAGTTTGGCAGGGAATTAATAAAGAAATGCAGCTCTAATTTTTGCAATCTCTGTGATATGGATTTTAGAACTGTTCTTTCCTTTGGGTTTATTTGTTAACTGTTATGTTTTCCATTCATTCATTCATATCTCTGGTTGAATGATTTCAAGGTAGATAGGTAGAATCCGTTGTTTAATGCTCTGCCTTGGGAAATCATTCAATATTTGATTTTTTCTGCTGTTTGAAAATGATCAATCTCTTATGCCCTTTTTAGCTCCTCACCAGTCTCACATATTCCATAATTATTTAAACTAAATTGTTAAAATCCCGGCCTACCTTGCCCCATGAAATACCCTATATCTCTGATTTAATTCCCCAGTTCCAAACCACCCAACCCCATCTATTCCATACAACCCTTAATTTTATGAAACATTCCAAATTATTATACCTAGCCTAAAATCAGTTTACATTTATACTTCATTGAATATTTTTCACAGAGAGAGCCTTCTCCTGACCTTGTAGGGCTAGATACAAGGCTAAGCGTGGTTTGAGGTTACCCTGATTTTCCTTCCTTCAGCCTGAGGTTCAAATTAGGTGATAACATTTCTCGCGACTCCACTGGGGATACAAAGATCATGTCTTCCCCGGTAAAGAACAACAAAGTTTAGATCTGATGGTTGATGGTGAACAACAGTTGGATACATATGAAGGCTGAATCATTCACTTGGCGAATCATTTCACTGAAAGATCCAAAAATCAACACTTCATGGTGACTCCACTGCAAGAAGATCAGTAGCTTTAAGATTTTTGTTTTTAGATGGAAAGTATTGCAAGAAGATATGCTCCCATGAGCCGAGATCACATTCCAGGTTTCCCAAATAAAATGCCTAAGGTAGATTGGCAAAGGAATTTGCCTATGTTTAAAAATGTGAAAGGTAACAATGCTGCTCTTCATCTAGTGAGATTTCACATACATGTGCGTGGATTAAAGATTGATTTTCCTGAAGATTTCTTGATGAATATGTTCATGGCTACTCTGGAAGATGAAGCTCGATCTTGGTATGAAAGTTTTCCACCTACTTGTATTTATTGTTTAAAATATTTTCATACAATGTTCTTTGAAAGGTACAAAGAATCTTGTCCATCCTTAATATTAGTTCAGAACTGTTGTAAACATGTTAATAGTTTCAATGAAAATCTTGAGAATTTTTATGGAGATGATGAATTCATGGACGAAGAAATAATGGAAGCCCTGTATGAAAATCCATTTCAGCAGCACACAGAAATCTTAGAGGATACTTATCAAGATCAGCAAGCTGAAGATCTTTGAACAATTGAAAATGATGGAAGACAAGGTTTTATTTCAGATCTGATTGAAATAAAATATGATATGTAGGAAAATGGTGTTCCAGTCTTAGATAGTGATAAAGGTAAACTAGATCTAGAGTTAAAATATGATGAGGAAGAATATGTTGTTCTAGATATCATGAAGGAGAGTCATATTGTTGAGGTCACCTCAAATGAATAAAATAGAGGTATAGACCTAGGTGTTCTCATTCCATCATAAAAAGTCTTCATGAGGAGGTAATCCATTCCCTCTATGAAAAACAAGATGAGGTTTGTGTTCAAGTAAGTGAAAAAATTTCTTTGGATGAATATTTGGTAGATGATAGAAATGTCAGTTTTGGATTTAAAGAACCATCTGAAGTTATTTCTCTTATGATTGATGAATGTGATAAGAAACATGACAATTTAGCTGTCATATCATATGAAGATGATCACCAATATATTCAAACTACATAAGACCAGAACATTCAGAACTGTCATTCTGATTCTTCTTCCTATGTCTCATGTTTTGAAATGTTTTTTCAAGGGGAGACTTGCTCAGCTACTTGTTCAAATTTTTTTGAAGACCAGGAACACACTCTTACTGAGGTACATTATGAAGAGAGATCAGAATCAAGAGAAAAGGACACCTTGTCTCTTCAGCAGGAGGTAAATATTCATGTTTTTCAGGATCCAGTGGAAAATCTATTGCAGTCAGTAGTGAAGGTAATTATTACAGTATTAAGTGATGAAGGAGATCATGGTCAACTATTTTTTTGGATGCCCAGTTGCAAGTATCTATTGTTGTCCAGAGGATCTGATAAGGAGAATCAATCAAGCAGGAATCTGCTTGATTGGTTACATTGGCATTTTGATATAGCCTGATGGTAAATTTTCTTTAAAGAAACACAGGTGGTTATCATCAAGATTTGAAACCCTCAAGTCTTGGTCATGTACTTCCATTAAGCTTCAAATGTTAAGTTTTCTCTAGGCTAGCTTTGAGTCACTTTTGAGTTAGTTTGTCGAGTAAAGTTTCTCTCAGTATTCAGTTTGGTTTTTAGCTATTGACTCCATGTCCAATGGATAAGGCTACTTGGTCTACGGTTTTCTTGGCACCTCCAAGGAGCTACCATCCCCATTGGGACCAATGTTAGTGTCAATGTTTTCATACTGCCATCAGTGATCAAACTTACTCTTTTCCATTTGCATATTAGGAGTCCCATACCATAAATTTCATCATTCCGTTAGGTCATGGATTCATTGATGGTAGTGGTCTTTCATCAGTTTTCCCTCATGTGAAACTTGCTGATTCTCCTCTATATGGTCTTCAGTCATGAGTCACTTTCACTCTGTAAGTCATGTTAGTAAGTCATAGGGTTGGTCTCATTAGGTTCTAGGGTCTCATCATAGTCAAATTAATGAGTCAAGTGTCAATAAATATCAACAAGGTCATGAGGAGGTCAAATAAACTCAAAGCCACAGTATCTGGAAAAATCAAAGAGTTATTCTACTAAGATTGATGGAATTTTCACCTCAAAACATGTTTTGAGGTGAAAACATGGTACTTTTATTTTATTATTATCTTTTATGTAATTTTATGTCTTCATATGTAGCAAGTTGAACTTCAGAAGCTGCTATCTCCAAAAATTCACCTCCCTTCCTTTCAAAGGTGTTTTCCACAACATTTTTAGCGTAAAATCATGTTCTAAGTATGTCTATTAGAAAGAGATCGGAAAGATATTTCCAACGGTATATTATACTCTCAAAACTGACTTCTGGATTGGAAAATATGCCTACGTGAACAAAAGTCCCCAAAAACCTAACCTTACCCCTTTTCTCATTTGTCCCTTAGACATTGTAACTTTACCCTTTTCATATAATTTTGAAGTTTTTCATTATAAAACCATTTCCCTCCGACCTGATCATGTCCCTTTTCTTCCGATCCGATTGCGCCCTTTTCCCCCAATCCAATTGCACCATTCAAATCGCATACTTCCGATTGACCCCACCCAATCACATCTGGATCGTTGATCTTCTCAGCGATCCGACGGCCCACATGCGATCGCAATCACTTGATCACATCGCAACTTTGCAGTGCTCCCAAATTTTTCCCTGCTCCCATGACAAATTCCGATGCGATTGACTCCCACCAATCGCATCTCCACCGTCGATCTGCCCTTCTGATCGGATGGCTCACAAGCCATCGCACCATCGCAATCGGCATTTTTCCTATGATACTTTACTCCCGCTCCACTCCTTCATTGATTTGCGATTTCGATTGGCTTGGGACCTACCATAAACCCTTCCGCATTTTCCCAAACAAATGTGGTTTTTCCTTTGTAAATGCGATACATCGATTTTAAATATTTCTTAAGTTTTTTCGCATGTTTTAAAACTCCGCGCTCCTACCCGCCACTGTGATGAATCACACATCGCAATCGACATTTCCCATAAATACTTCTCCTCCACTCCCCTTCCGATTTCTATTTTGATTGTCCCCGGCCCCACTAAATTTTTCTCCCGTCGCATCGCTCCATTATCAGTTGTTTACTCCCATTCCCGATTGCGATTGTGATTCCTCCCCCATTCCCGCCAAAACCCTTTTGCCTTTTCAATGAAAAAAGGGTTTTTTCCTTTGTAAAATGTGAAACTCATTTTTATTTGTTTTATAAAGGCTTTTCCTTCCATCGCATAGCTTTCATCGCAACGTTCATTCGCAACCCGCCGATGCGATGAATCGCATGTTGCTCATCCCATCGCGCAATTTCCCCGCTATATGTAACACCCCTTCCCTTCCAATTTGCAATTACGATTTCCTCATATAACCCATCGCATCACAAGTCTCCAATTTCATCGCTCCATTGCGTGATACACTCCATTCCCTCTTCTTATTGTGATTTGCATTCGCAAATCAGGCCCACCATCCTTTCCTTTTCTCTTTTTCACCCAAAAAGGGACTTTTCTTCATTAAATGGAAAATTTCATTTTTATTGGTTCCAAAGGGCATTTCTCGGAAAAAAGGGATTTTCAACAAAGAAAAATATATTGGTTAAGACCATGATCAAACCATGTAACACCATAGATCTCTACGACATTATCATAGAACGACAGCAACGACAAATGTGGGAATCACTTTCATAGTTGTTTTCTCCTCGTTTGTTAGAAGTAACAGAAAATCTTTCAGTTGGTCAAGAAATATTGTTTCCTCTCTTTCAAAAGTATATTGTTGGCTCTTTGCTATCTTCATATTTTAGTTTTGTAGTAGGTAAAACAATTCCTCCTTTTGTGGATCCGCCCCGCTGCAGCTTGTCTATTTAATGTAATTTTTCAGTCATTTGTAAAGGGGTTAGTGGGGACTAAAGTGTGGAATAATTTGGAAATCTCTGAGGATTCTCTGTACTACATTTTTAACATTTTGGCAGGGAATTAATAAAGAAATGGAGCAATATTTTGATCTCCATAACGTGCAAAACACACAAAGGGTATGCATTTCAACTTTACATTCAGAACAAAATACATTTGTATGGTATTGATGGCTTTGCTCCCGTAAAAAGATTGTCACTTGGCCAATTTTTACGGAGGAAATGATAGCACATTATGAGGATACAAAGAGCAACACCTTCTTTAGCCAATTGATAAATCTCAAACAAAATGGCTTAGTGGGGGAGCACATTTAGACTTCCAAAAATTGAATATAAGGGTAACTGATATTTCAGAGGAACACATGATTGATCTGTTCATAGGAACTTTAAAGGATAACATCCAACATGAAGTTCGAATTTTGGAACCTGATTCATTGGAGAAGGCATTCAGGTTGGCAAGAAAAATTGAATGTCAAATTATGGCGACAAGGAAGCCTACCACTCACTTCTATAAAGAAGGAAGTGTTGCTATGCCTAGATTTCCACAACCTACAAGGTTGAAACCACAACAATTGGAAGAAAAAAGAGAAAAATGGCTTTTCTACAGCTGTGATAGCAAATACACTAAAGGTCATAAGTGTGCTGAGAAGAAATTATTTTACATAGATTGTGAAGAGGAAGAAGAAAATGAACAAGAAGAGGATATACATTAGGAACTAGCCATAGAAGGGGAAGAAATGAATCTGACCATATCGTGTAATGCAATGGTAGGAATTACCACTCCTCAAACTCTCAATATAGAAGTACATGTTAAGAAGAAAAAGGTAATAGTGTTGATTGATTCAGGTAGCACCCATAATTTTATTCATTGTAAGGTAGCCAAGGAATTAAATTGTTTCCTATACCCAGCACCAGAATGTCAAGTGATGGTTGCAAATGGAGGAACTATAAATTGCTCTATAAAATGCCATAATATCAAGCTAACCATGGGGGAATATGTATTTACTAGTCCAATTATTTCCATGCCTATGGGAGGTGGTGATGTTGTACTAGGATTACAATGGTTACAATATTTGGGGTTGGTAGATTTTAATTTTCAAGAACTTTTCTTGAATTTTTTTTCAGAAGGAAAGGAAGTCGAATTACGATGTATTGCAGGGAATCTGGGAAAGATAATAAGCTCTAATGTCATGAAAAAGCTTCTAAAGAAAGAACAACGAGACGTAATTGCACAATTATGCTCACTAGAAGTTCCAACATCAAAATCATCTATTTTTGCAGATCTCCAACAAGTCTTGGACAATCATTCCAAGGTGTTTGAAACTCCCAAAGGACACCCACCTATTCATGATCATGATCATGCTATTCATTTGATTCCAGGAAGTGTTCCTCCAAACATCAGGCCTTATAGATATCCTTACGCCCAAAAGAGCGAAATTGAACGTATGATTGCAAAAATGTTAGAGGCGGGTATAATTCAACCTAGTCAAAGTTCTTTCTCTGCTCCTGTAGTATTGGTACACAAGAAGGATGGATCATGGCGAATGTGTCCGGATTATAAGGAGCTCAATAAGCTCACCATTGAAGATAAATTTCCCATTCCTGTGATTGATGAATTATTGGATGAATTACATGGAGCAATTTATTTTACCAAGTTGGATCTTCGTTCAGGATATCATCAAATTAGAATGAAGACTAAAGATATTCAAAAAACAACATTTCAAACTCATGAGGGTCATTATGAATTTTTGGTCATGCCTTTTGGCCTTACCAATGCACCTTCTACATTTCAAGGGTTGACGAATTCCATTTTCAAACCCTTCCTTAGAAAATTTGTGCTAGTATTTTTTGATGATATACTAATCTAGAGCAGGTCTTGGAAGGATCATGTTGAACATGTTGACAGGGTGCTCAAACTATTGCAGGAGAAACAATTATATGAAAAAACATCCAAATGTTTCTTTGGAGTACAAGAGATGGAATATCTGGGTCATATTATATCTCACGAGGGTGTTAAAGTAGACCCTAACAAAATTAAAGCCATTAAGGAATGGAAAGTCCCCAAGACAATAAAGCAGTTGCGAGGATTTCTCGGGTTAACAGGGTATTATCGCAAGTTTGTTAAGAATTATGGGAGAATAGCAGCACCTCTAACAACATTATTGGAGAAAGATGCATTTTCATGGACTCCTGAAGCAACTAAGGCCTTTGAACATCTTAAAGAGGCAATGTGCCTAGCACCGGTCTTAGCTACGCCAGACTTCACAAAAACCTTTATTGTGGAATGTGATGCCTCGAGAAATGGAATTGGTGTTGTTTTAATGCAAGAAGGAAGACCCATTTCTTTTGAAAGTCGTCCAATCAAAGGAAAGTATTTACAGAAACCTATTTATGAGAAGGAAATGTTAGCAATACTGCATGCACTAAAGAAATGGAGAACTTACCTAATGGGAAGACACTTTAAGGTAAAAAATGATCATGATAGTCTTAAACACTTTTTGGAACAAAGAATATCTTTAGAAGAGTAGCAAAAATGGGTCACAAAGATGTTGGGTTATGACTTTGAAATAATCTACAAAAAAGGAAAGCTTAATGTTGTTGCAGATGCACTCTCGAGAAAGAATGAAGAGGTGGAAGCATTGCTTTGTGCCATTTCTATTATCCAACCAGATTGGATAACCGAAGCAAGAGATGAATGGAAGAAGGAAAAATATATATGGACACTCATTCAAAAGTTGCAGCAAGATCCTAGTACATCTGATACATTTAGTTGGAAAAATGATTCCTTATGGTACAAAGATCGCTTATATCTTTGTACGAATTCCCAACTAAAACAAAAGATTCTTCTGGAATTGCACACTTCTCCTTTAGGAGGACACTCGGGATTTTTAAAAACTTACCACAGGGTGAAGAAAGAATTTTTTTGGGATGGCCTTAAATCTGATATTCAAAAATTTGTGGCGGAATGTTTGGTTTTCCAGCAGAATAAAGTTGAGACAATTAAGACCCCGGGACTTCTACAACCTTTATCCATTCCAAGTCAACGTTGGGAGGAAATTTCAATGGATTTTATCACAGGTTTACCTAAGTCCGAAGGAAGGAGTGTCATCATGGTGGTAGTTGATAGACTTACCAAGTATGCACACTTTTGTGCATTATCTCATCCATTTAAAGCAAGTACATTTTCTACTACATTTATGGACAGAATTCAAAAGCTACATGGAAGCCCAAGGGTTATTGTGAGCGACAGAGATCCCATTTTTACTGGAAATTTTTGGACAGAGTTATTTTCTTGTTTGGGTACTCAATTAGCTCATAGCTCATCTTATCATCCTCAATCTGATGGTCAAACTGAGATAGTAAATAAATGTTTGGAAGGATATCTTCGTTGCTTTGTATCTGATAAACAAAAACAATGGGTCAAGTGGTTACCTCTCGCTGAATGGTGGTATAACGCTTCCTTCCATACTGCAGAAAAAATGGCCCCATTTATGGCACTTTATGGATATCATCCACCATCCATCACATAATATTTAAGGGAAAATTCGAAGGTTCAAGCAGTGGAAGATCACATTGAGCATCAACAAGAAGTTCTCCAACTCTTAAAGGATAACCTGAATTTGGCACAAAACCAAATGAGACAGCAGACAGATCAACATCACAGCGAGAGAAGTTTGATGTATGAGATTGGGTATTTTTGCGGCTACAACCATATAAACAAATGTCCCTCAAGCAAGCTAAGAAGTATAATAAATTATCACTAAAGTATTATGGTCCTTACAAGGTTTTGCAAAAGATTGGTACTATGGCATATAAATTGGAGCTTCCTGCTTCTTCGTGAGTGCATCTAGTTTTCCATGTTTCGTGCTTAAAGAAGGTTATAGGTGAAAATCTTCCAGTTCAAACAATATTTCCAGAACTTGATGAGGAAGGAAAAATCATATTGGAACCTGAAGCGGTCACGAAAAAAAGAATTAGACAGTTGTGGAATCGATCAATTTCAGAGTATCTCATCAAGTGGAAGAACTTACCCACTGAAGATTATACATAGGAGGATGATAATTTTATACAGAAGCACCCAGAGCTACTCAAGCATTGAGGACAACACTCTCTTGAAGGAGAGGGGCATGTTAGGTCCCTATATTACTAGTATAGTCCCTTATTGTTGTTAGTGTAACCCCCTTATTATTATTATTGTACCCTTGTAACCCCCATATTTTTATTATTGTGCCCTTAAATTATTATTGTTAGGTCAGCTAGGATTACATTGTGGCCCCATTAGGATTACATTATGGCCCCATGGACTCCTATATATAGAAAGGAGGTTTTGTAAATTGTATCATCCAATAATTGTTCATTCATGTAATGTATTGGAGGTTTCCCCCTCAAAGTGGCTTATTTATAAGGCATTTATATCTCTTTTCTTCTATTTTTGGAGCTGGTTACACAACAAGATTATAGTGAAGGTTAAGGTTAAGACCCCTAAATTTCAACCTTAACCTTAACCTAACCTTAAAGTTAACCTTATCTTAACCTTAACCTTAACCTTAACCTAACCTAACCTTAACCTTAAATTTACCCTTAACCTTACCTTAACCATAACCTTAACCTTAACCTAGACCTTAACTATAACCTAACCCTAACCTTGACCAAACCATTAACATTATCCTTAACCTTAAACTAACCTTAACCTTAACTAAATCCTTAGCCTTAACCTTAACATTAACCATAACCCTAACCTTACCCTAACCATAACCTTAACCTTACCCTAACCATAACCCTAACCATAACCTTACCCTAACCATAACCCTAACCAGAACCTTAACCTAACCTTAACCAAACCCTTAACCTTAACCTAACCTTAACCAAACCCTTAACCTTAACCTTAACCTTAACCTTAACCTAACCTTAACCTTGGCATTACCCTTAACCTAAACTTAACCTTAACTATAACCTAACCCTAACCTTGACCTTAAATTTACCCTTAACCTTGACCTTAACCTTAACCTTAACCTTGACCTCGACCTGAACCTAACCTTAACCTTAACCTTATCTTACCCTTAACCTAACCTTAACCTTAACTATAACCTAACCCTAACCTTGACTTTACCTTAACCTAACCTTAACCCCTTAAACTTAACCTTAACCTTCCCATAACCATAACCTTAACCTTGATTTTAGCCTTAAAATAACCTTAACCTTAGCCTTAACCTGACTAAACCCATAACCTTAACCTTAACCTTGACCTTAAATATATCCTAACCCTAACCTTGACCAAACCTTAACCTTATCGTTAACTTAACCTTAACGTTAACCTTAACCTTCCCATAACCTTAACCTTAACCTTAACCATAACCCAACCTTAACCTTGACCTTAACTATAACCTAACCCTAACCTTGACCAAACCCTTAACCTTAACCTTAATCTTAACCTTAACCTTAAACTTTACCTACTCTTAACCTTAACCTAACCCTAACCTTAACCCTAACCATAACCTTAACTTTACCCTTAACCTAACCTTAACCTTAACCTAACCTTAACCATAACCTTAACCTAACCTTAACCTTAACCTTAACTCTAACCTTAACCTTAACCTGACTAAACTCGTAACCTTAACCTTAACCTAGCCTTAACCTTGACCTTAACTATAACCTAACCCTAACCTTAACCTTGACTTTACCCCTAATGTAACCTTAACCTTGACTTTACCTAACCAAAGTTAAGGTTAAGGTTTAGGTTAAGGTTAAGGTTAAGGTTCAGATAAGGTTAAGGTTAGGTTAAGGTTAAGGTTAAGGTTACGGGTTTAGTCAGGTTAAGGTAAAGGTTAAGGTAAAGGTTAAGGTTAGGTTAAGTTTAAGGTTAAGGTTAAGGGTTAGGTTATAGTTAAGTTTAAGGTTAGGTTAAAGGTAAAGTCAAGGTTAATTTTAAGGCGAAGGTTAACAGTAAGGTTAAGGTTAAGGGTTACGCCTTGACTTTACCCTTAACCTAACCTTAACCTTAACCTTAACCTTTGTTACATAACATTTTTTCACCATCCCTGCAATCCCTCATCCCGTACATTGGAGGGCTATTCCCCTGACCTATGAACAGTAAAATGTCTTGAAAACACCCTGATGGCATCCTTCTGCATAAGTGCAAGAATTCTCCTTGAGAACATTTCCTCAAAAACTTACTAAAAACATATGTTTGGGCATTGGCGCGAGAAACCAGTTCATCACTCGTGCCAACATGGAAAATTTTCACTAAGCCCGTGCCATTTGGTGCTCTGTCCCTATGTATTGCCTGTGCCAAGCCTATTTGGGAATGTTTTTTAAAAATAAAAGGCGGAAGTTTGGTTCTAACAACTTTAGAACGAATCATAAAAAATAGGTTGGGTTGTTTGGCTCCAGATCTCCCTGTTTAGGAAGTGGTTTTCCAGCTCTCATGGAACTTTCCTAAGAGATAGCACTCTCCCCCATGATTATAGGGATACTAACCTCTCCTTCTCCCTCTATAAAAGCCTACCCTCTCTATTTGCAACCTAGTTGAACATTTGTGAATAAAAATATAGCTGAGTGAATATTGAGAGCAGAGCTAAGGAGAACCTTGTAAGAGAGAGAGATTTGTCTAAATTCCTGACAAGCTTTGTGAGACACGCTCCGCTGGAAGCCCCACCGAAGGAAGAACGCAACATCGGAACTCAATTGTAAACTTTCTTTCATATTTTAATATATGCCCGACTACGTTATTGGTTCTATCATTGTATTGCTTATTTGTGTAATGCAATTTGATTCAATCTTTTCCAACTGATTGATAGTTACATGTTTGAATTATTACGTTGTATGTTGTCGTCTTTCTCTGCATATGTACAAGTGTTTGGACGAGGCGATCGAAAGGATTGTGATCTGTCAAGCTAGGGATGGGAAGCAGCACTTATCCTTTGACAACAGCAGCGTAGGACTTGAGGTAGGCTATCCATCGTATCTTTATCATTTGTAACATCTTTATCTTTATCACTCTTGGGCTAGTGGGATCGCCTCTATCCACAGAGGGGATTTACCTCTCCAAAAACCTTACCATAACCATAACCTTAACCTTAACCTTAACCTTAACCTTAACCTTAACCTTAACCTTGACATTAAGGGTAAGGTTTTCTCAAGGTTATGGTTAGGTTATATTTAAGGTTAAAGTTAAGGTTAAGGTTAGGGTTAAGGTTTTAAATGACTTCCACAAGGGCGCCTGTGGTGGTCACATGTCTGGTTATGCTACTACATAGAAGATCCTTCGTTTTGGCTACTTTTGGCCATATTTTTTCAAATATTGAATTCTTGCAGTACGTAAATGAAATGCGTGCCAGATTTATCAACACAAGATGCGTGTGCTGCTTGCTCTACTACACCCTGTCATTACCATTGGCCCTTTTTCCAAATGGGGCATATATTTTGTGACGTGTAACCCTTGTTCGGCCGGGGGGCATGCCTATGTCATCATTGTCATTGATTACTTTACGAAATGGGATGAAGCAATGCCTACATTGGCTGCGGATGGTAAGATAGTGGCACAGTTCATATTCAATCACATTATTACTCAGTTCGGTGTCCCTCAATCCATCATCACTGATCATAGTTCCCATTTTCGAGATTATATGATGGCAAAGCTGACATCTATGTTGGATCTGCGTCACGAAAACTCAACACCTTAATATCCCCAAGCTAATGGTCAAGTTGAAGTTGTAAACAAGGTCCTTGTCACCATGCTTCAATGAATAATCGGGATCCAAAAATTGAACTAGCATCTCATGTTGTTCTCAGCTCTCTGGGCTTACTGAACATCGATCAAAAATGCAACCGAGTTTACGCCATTTCAATTGGTATACGGTCTGGAAGCCACACTTCCAATTGAATGTAAAATTCCTTCACTTAAGATAGTTGTGGAATTATTGCCTGATACTTTGCCTGAAGAAGAACGTCTCCTCTATTTAGAGAGATTGGACGAAACTCGTTGCTTAGCTGCCTTGGTTATCAAAGCACAAAAGAAGCGAGTCAAAGCCCATTTTGACCAATTGGTTTCTCCTCGTTCTTTCATTTAAGGTGATCTCATTCTTCTATATGACCAAGCTCATGATAAGCTGGGGGTAGGAAAATTCCAACCCATGTGGCATGGGCCCTACATCGTTAAATGTGCGTGGTAGAATGGGGCTTATGAGCTCATTGACTATGAAGGGTGTCCTTTATTGCAGCCCATAAATGGGTTGTATTTGAAAAACTATTATGCCTGAACTATTCATGCGTGATATGTGTACATAGGTGATTTCTTTCATTTTGTGTGCATGCTTTGGTGTGATGTGCTTTGTGATCTTTTTTCTACTTATTCGAGTCTTGTTTGCTATGTAGATGTCTATATCCCCTTATGTCGGTTTCGCGGATGGTGCCTCCCGTAGTACTAGGAACCTGTCTTTGGCAGCCTGGGTAATTTATGATCCTGATGGTGAGTTGATTAACTTACAAGGTATTTTTCTGGGACCAACCACAAACATTGTCATTGATTATAGTGCAGTTTTGGAACTATTAACCGAGGCAGTCAACCTCGACATATGCGCATTGCTTGTTAATTTGGATTCACAACTTGTTTTTCTTCAACTGAATGGTCATTATTTGGTTCAGAACCCATGCATTTTGACATTTTATTTGCGTATTTGTTTACTTGAATGACATTTTGATTTCGTTACATATCAATAGATACCAAGACGAATGAATGCATTAAGAGATGCAATAGCTAACATGGTGCTAGATAGACATTTGCGCAATTTATAAAAAACATCACCATATGTACATAGACCCATGTACAAAATAGATGTATATATATATATATATATAATTTGTTTACAAGCCGTGTGCATCATAAAATGTATAAAAAATAATATATGTCTGTTTCGGTTACATCATGAGACAACATGTCTCTCAAAATGTGCAGAAGTAAAGCCTAATGCCTAATTGGCGTGGTGCTTATGATAACACATCACCGCCCGTACCAGCCGCCTCAGCAAGCAGTGGATACAGCTGGGCACTCCCACAGTGTGCCTCTGATAGGCTCGGGGTACGTTATCAAAACGCGCATAATCAGGGACCCCACGAGTGATTCCCTCCAAATTTTGTACTAGCTCCTCATTGATGCCCTTGCCCTGAGGGTCAAAGTCGCGAGGAGTCTGCCTCGCTATGGGAGACATGCCTACGGGAGGCTCGGGGCCAACATCTAAATTCATATGAAATCAATTGTCAAAACATGCATATATACTAAAACAATTATAAACTCATGAAAATACAAAATGAGTCTTACCAAGTTCTTCGTCCCAGTCGTCTCAATTTGGGAGTGGAAGGTCTGGGTCTCCGGTAAAATCAGTGCCAGTGTAGGGCCAATCCTCCATGACAATCAACTATTGTCGGAGCCAGTCAAAGAAATCAGGCCTCCAGGACATCTGTTGGTCGCCCCCTACCTTGGGCATCGGTGCCGCCCATCGAGCCATCGGTGGCTCTCTCAGTGGTGGATCCGGGACTATGGCCTCCTGGCACTGAAAAATAGGTAGTCGTTCCAGGAAGAACGACACCATAATTGACCCATACCCAAACTATTTTAGTTTGGTCTTCTTGCATTTTTTGAGTTTCTGTTTGATGTTCATGGTTACGACCTTAGACGAGTTGAAGATGTTCGGGTTCACACACTTCGAAGCAAGAAGTAACTACGTATTTTTGGCCTTGTGTGGTGCTTGCAACCCCACAACCTGCGTAATGATGTGTAGCACTACTCTCAGTGCTAGATCGGGGAGAGTCTGAATGTCCACTTTCCCGCTCCTTGTTCGTTTGTGTAACCTTAACCTTAATGTTAACCTGACTAAACCTATAACTTTAACCTTAAACTAACCTTAAACTTAACCTAAAGTTAACCTTAACCTTAACCTTAACCTGAACCCTTACCCTAATGTTAACCTTAACCTCAACCTTGACTTTACCCTTAACCTAACATTAACCTTGAACTTAACTATAACCTAACCCTGATCTTGACCTTAAACTTACCCTTACCTTACCCTTAACCTTATCTTAACCTTACCTTAACCTCATATTAACCTTTAATTAACCTAACATTAACCTTAACCTTACCCGTAAACTTAAACTTAACCATGACCTTAACTATAACCTAACCCTAACCTTGACCATACCCTTAACCTTAACCTTAACCTTAACCATAGCCTTAACCTTAACCTTAACCTTAACTTTACCCTTAACCTTGACCTTACCCTTAAACTTCACTATAACCTAACCTTAACCTTACCCTAACCTTAACATTAAACTTATCTTAATCTTAACCTAACCTTAACCTTAACCTTAATCTTAACCTTACTCTTAACCTTACCCTCAAGCTTAACCTTAACCTAAATAAACCCGTAATGTTAACCTTACCCTAACCTTACCCTAACCATAACCTTATCTTTACCCTTAACCTTAACCTTATTCTTACTAAAACCCATAACCTTAACCTTAACCTTAAGTTTACCCTTAATCTAATATTAACCTTAACCATACCTTAACCTTAACATTAACCTTCACAAAACCCTTAACCTTAACCTTAACCTGACTAAACCCATAACCTTAACCTTAACCTTAACCTGACTAAACCTGTAACTTTAACCATAACCTTGACCTAACCTTAACATTGACCTTAACCTTACTATAACCTTACCCTTAACCTAACTTAACCTAAACCAGAACCTTGACCTTAATCTTAACCTTAACCTTACCCTTAACATTCACCTTAGCCTTAACCTTAACCTTAAACTTAACCTTAACCTACCTAAGCCCGTAACCCTTAACCTTAACCTTACCCTAAACCTTCACCTTAACCTTAACCTTCACTTTACCCTTAACCTAACCTTAAACTTAACTATAACCTAACCCTATCCTTGATCTTAACTTTACCCTTAACCTTGGCCTTAACCTTAACCTTAACCTTCACCTTCACCTTGACCTTAACCTAACCTTAACCTTAACCTTGAACTTAACCTTATCTTACCCTTAACCTATCCTTAACTTTAACTATAACCTAACCCTCACCTTAACCTAACCTTAACCTTAACCTTAACCTTAACCTAACATTAACCTTCCCCTAACGTTAACCCTAACCTTAACCTTAACTTTACCGTTAACCTAACCTTAACCTTAACTTAACATCACCTTAACCTTAACCTTAACCAAACCCTTAACCTTGAATTTAACCTTAACCTGACTAAAATCGTAACCTTAACCTTAAACTAACCTTAACCTTGACCTTAACTATAACCTAACCCTAACCTTGACCAAACCTTAACCTTAACCTTAACTTAACCTTAACCTATCTTAACCTTAACTATAACCTAATGCTAGCCTCGACCAAACCTTAACCTTAACTTTACCCTTAACCTTAACTTTAACCTTGACTTTACCCTTAACCTAACCGTAGCCTTAACTATAACCTAACCCTAACCTTGACCTTAACTTTACCCTTAACCCCGACCTTAACCTTAACCTTAACCTTGAACATGACCTTAACCTAACCTTAACCTTAAATGTAACCTTAACCTTATCTTACCCTTAACCTAACCTTAACCTTAACTATAACCTAACCCTCGACTTAACCTAACTTTAACCTTAACCTTAACCTTCCCCTAACCTTAACCCTCACCTTAACCTTAACTTTTCCCGTAACCTAACCTTAACCTTAACTTTAACCCTAACTTCACCTCACCTTAACCTTAACCTTAACCAAACCCTTAACCTTGACTTTAACCTTAGCCGTAGCCTTAACCTTAACCTGACTAAACCCGTAACCTTAACCTTAACCTAACCTTAACCTTGACCTTAACTATAACCTAACCCTAACCTTGACCAAACCTTAACCTTAACCTTAACTTAACCTTAACCTATCTTAATCTTAACTATAACCTAACGCTAACCTTGACCAAACCTTAACCTTAACCTTAACTTTACCCTTAACCTAAGATTAACCTTAACTTTAACCTTGAATTTACCCTTAACCTAATATTAACCTTAACCTTAACCTTGACTTTACCCTTAACCTTAATCTTAACCTCAACCTTAACTTGAACCTAACCTTAACCTGACTAAACATGTAACTTGAACCTTAACCTAACCTTAACCTTGACTTTAACCTTAACCTAACCTTAACCTTAAACTTAAACTTAACTTTACCCTTAAATTTGACCTTACCCTTAACCTTCACCTTAACCTTAACCTTAACCTTAACCTTACCTGACTAAAATCGTAACCATAACCCTAACCTTAGCGTTAACCTTAACTATAACCTAACCCTAACCTTAACCTTAACCTTAACCTTAACTATATCTTAACATTAACCTAACCTTAACCTTAACGTTAACCTAACTATAACCTTACTCTTAAACTTAACCTTGAACTTAACTATAACCTAACCTTAACTTTGACCAAACCCTTAACATTAATCTTAACCTTAACCTTTACTTAACCTTAACCTTAACCGTAACCTTAACCTAACCTTAATCTTAACCTTACCCTTAACCTTAAACTTAACCTTGACCTTAAATATAACCTAACCTTAACCTTGACCAAACCCTTAACCTTAACCTTAACATTAAGTTTAACCTTAACCTTCCGCTAACCTTAACCCTAACCTTAACCTTAACCTGAACCTTAACCTAAACTTAACCATAACCTTAACGTTAACTTTACCCTTAACCTAACCTTAACCTTACCCTAGCCATACTAAACCCATAACCTTAACCTTAACCTTAACTTTACCTTAACCTTGACTTTACCGTTAACCTAACCTTAACCTAAACCTAGCCCTAACCTTGATCAAACCCTTAACCTTAACCTTAACCTGACTAAACCCTTAACCTTGACCTAACCGTAAACTTAACCTTACCCTAACCTAGCTTAACCTTGAACTAACTGTAACCTTAACGTTACCTTACCCTATCCTAACCATAACCTTATCCTTAACCATAATATTAACCTTAAGCTTGACCTTTAACTAAACCTTACACTTGACCTTCACTATAACCTAACCTTAACCTTAACCTTAACCTTAACATTAACTGTACCCTTAACCTAACCTTAACCTTAAGCTTACCTTTAACCTTAACCAAACCCTTAACCTTAAACTTAACCTGAACCTTAAACCTAACCTTAACCCTAGGGTGAAGATAAGGTTAAGGTTAAGGTTAAGGGTAAAGTTAAGGTTAAGGTTATGGTTATGGGAAGGTTAAGGTTAAGGTTAGGGTAAGGTTAAGGTTTTAGTGAGGTTAAGGTTAAGGTTAAGGTTAAGTTGAAATTTAGGTTAAGCTAAGGTTAAGGTAACCTTGACTTTACCCTTAACCTAACCTTAACCTTAACCTAACCATAACCTTGACCTAACCCTTAACCTTAAATATAACCTAACTTTAACCTTAATGTTCCCATAACCATATCCTTAACCTTGAATTTACCCTTAACCTAACCTTAACCTTAACCTTAACCTAACCCTAACCTTGAACAAACCCTTAAACTTTACTATAACCTAACCTTAACCTTAACCAAACCCTAACCTTACCTTAACCATAACCTTAACCTTGACCTTAACTATAACCTAACCCTAACCTTAACCTTAACCTTAACCTTGACCTTAACCTTAACCTTGACCTTAACTATGACCTTAACCTGACTAAACCTGTAACCTTAACCTTAACCTTACCTTGACCTTAACTATAACCTAACCCTAACCTTGACCAAACCGCTAACCTTACCCTTAACGTTAACCTGACTAAACCCTTAACCTAACCTTAACCTTAACCTTAACCTTAACCTTCAGCTTAACCTTAACTTTACACTTAACCTTGACTTTAACCTTAACCTTCCCCCCTAACCCTAACCTTGACCAAACCCTTAACCTTAACCTTAACCTGACTAAACCTGTAACGTTAACCTAAATTAACCTTAACCTTGACCTTGACCTTAACCTTAACCTTACCCTTAACCTTCACCTTAACCTAACCTTAACCTTAATATTAACCTTAATCTTAACCTTAACCTAACCTTAACCTTCCCCTAACCTTAACCTTAACTTTACCCTTAACTGACACAGGGAAAACCCTGCCAAAACCTAGAATCTTTACAAACTGTACATATATAATAGCAATTCCTATATAAAAGGTCAATTTCATCAGATTTCTGGCAAATTCATATCACTGTTCGGATTCGGAATTGCAAACATCTATGTGCGCCTTTCAGCTTTCCAGCTTCCCAAGCTTGAACCCATCATCTTAGCTCGATCCTTCCATTCCGTTCAACATCATGATAGACTCCATATATGATAAGCCCTTTGAAACGAATAGCCCAATTTTTAATAAACAAAATTTCAATTTTTAAACAAAGCTGACTTATACCTAGAGTTTCAACACATTCACCTTTCAGGGTTTCCAAAATGGTGATAGCGTTATTTCAAGACGTTGTATGCTTCCACACTGCATTCAATGAACCATTCATTCTGTGTCTTTCATTATAAAAATTGCCTTCACTGTATTTCAGACTCAGACCTGTGTGTTCAACAGTACATTCAAATATAAAAACCAAGTTAACATTAAACTCGATTTCATCATTCTGCAAACGTTGTGTGTCATCTATTCTATCCCAATTTGAATCCAACTTATCAAATCAGTTTTGAGGACTCTGTCCATCCAACGTTGCTCAGATGGTAGCAATCCGTCAAACATAGCAATTCAAAAAAACCCACGACTTCTAAAGCGCTGGAGCTGGTTCCATAAACTTCTGCGCCCTTCATTTAAAAACACTTAATCGATTGATCTGATGAATTGAATTGATTCACAATTTGATGATTTGCAATGTGCTACCCTGATCCGGATTTTATGCAGGAACGCAACAGAATACAGATATAACCATAGATACAGAGATGCAGCGGAAATAATGCTTCATTTTATTAATAAAAGAATGACTGCAATAAGCTTACAAACATAATGGAAACAAGCTAGGGCGCTGGTAGTGTATCTCTGAGGAGAGATGTAGCGTACGCAGGCCTCTGAACTGTGTTATATTGAGGCTCGCAGGCCTATTATAGACATAATGGAGATAAAAGAGCTAGGGTACTGGCAGCATATCCCTGAGAAGAGATGTGGCGGCTACCAGCCCCTGAACTGTGTTACAATGCAGACATGATAGAGATGTGGCGAGCTAGGGCACTGGTCGCGCTTATCTCTGAGAAGAGATGTATCGGCTCCCAGCCCCCTGAACTTTCTTACAATGAGGCTCGAGGGCCTATTTATTGTTGAGAAACAATGGAAAATCCTAAACATCCAAAGCCCTAACCGTAGGAGATGAAGCGCCAAAACTGTGGGCCCCGTTTGGGTAAATTGGTGGTTCAACTTCCCGGGGACGTAACTTTGGCATCCGATCTCCGTTTGACGCGCTCAATAGCTCGTTAGAAAGATATGTCCGAGGAGTACAACTTTTGAACGAGCAACATCAATCCATGGACCCATGTTGCTCTCCGTTTTCCCAAAAAACGTCGTTTAGGGCCTCAAAACGGCTCCGGAAGTTTAAGACCCGAAAAACTGCTAAAAATAGTAAGTTGTGCCGAAACTTACAAACTGAAATAAATGATGGTGGGGGTTCAAATGGACTTGATGGGTGGCCACCAATATCCACCTGGATTATTAATGCCCCAAAACGGCTCCGGGTGTGCAGGACCCGAAAACCTGCTATAAATAGTAAGCTGTGATGAAGCTGAAAAACTGAAAGAATTGATGCTGCGGGTCCAAATTGAATAGGTGGGAGGCCACCGATATCCACCTGGATCATACCCATTCACTTCTATCACACTCCGATTTGATATCACTCCACTTCGCTGTGCTAAAAGCGTTCCAAACTCCATCTTACCTTGATATAAAATCAATCAGAGGTCGAAATCGCTGGGATTTGATACCATCACCAATTATCACAAACTTCAGAATTCCGATGCGAAATTAATTGCAATCGGAGATCACGGTATTCATATTAATCAGCGGTCTACAAGGTTATGATGTATATCTGTTAACAACTTTTTCGATCCAATTCAATCGGAAATCACAACTTCAATGCACTCTCAGTTTCAACCTTCTAAAATTCCCGATGCGACTCAATCGGCGATCAGAGTTTTTTGCTTAACTCCCCATTGAATTCTCCGGACCCGATGCAAATTGTGATCGGATATCGCTGGACTCAACACCAATCGGCAGATTCCACTTTCGGTGCTCAAAGGTTCCGATACGAAATCTGTACCTGATTACACATTAAACCAGTCTATAGTACTTAGCGTCCGGGTTTATTGTTTATATGAAACGATTGGAATGCGTCTCTGGTCCGATGCATAGATTGCACAGACCCAATAAGTCACACAATCAACAAATACACATTTTTAAATCCACTCCAGCTTCCGATACACCAGTATGATATAAACCAGCAATCGCAATCACTGAGGTTCAATATCACCGATTTGCTGTGTTTATGACTTTTCCATTGGCAAACTTCAACTACACCAGATTCATTTTAAACACGAGATTCTATAGTTAAAATAAACACACAGATCACACACCAATAAATAAATATTACAAACATCATACTCGAACTTCCATTATTTGTCATTTGATTTACACAATCCACAATTTCATTCAATGAATAGAACAGAGTATCGGCTCTTGGCCAATTACACAAAGACTGATCACATTTTTTTTTACACACACACCTCGCTACTAATTTTAGCTTTTCACTCCACACAAAAAAACCTCACCCTCACACTATTGCTCCACACAAAAACTACTCTAATCCTCTCACCTCTCCTCCTTTTATGATTAACTAGTTCCTAAACCAATGCTACGCAATCTCCTATTTCTTCGGAAGATCTTAACAACAAAATCTCCTAATCTTATCACTCTCGATTACACCAATATTAATAAGTATTATCTCTAATTCTAAATAAAACAATCACATTTATTTCCATAAAAAACTATTCATGAATTCTACTCCTCTCGGTAAACCTGAATTGAACCAAACAGTCAAGGAATTTTACTGTGATTAGCCACAACATGTGATCATGCTATCACATTGCTAACTAGACCTGAATGCTCATGCATCATTAACATAACCTTAATCTTAACTTTAACCTTAACTTAACATAACCTTAACCTTAACCTTAACCTAACCCTACCCTTAACCTTAACCTTAACCTTAACCTTCCCATAACCTTAACCTTGACCTAATCGTAACCTTAACCTTACCTTAACCTAACTTAACCTTAACTTTCACCTTCACCTTCACCTTCACCTTCACCTTAACCTTACCCTAAACCTTGACTTTAACCTTAACCTTCCCCTAACCTTAACCTTAACCTTCCCCTAACCTTAACCCTAACCTTAACCTTAAACTTAACTATAACCAAACCCTAACCTTGACCAAACCTTAACCTTTAGGTTAAGGGTTAAGGTTAAGGTTAGGTTATAGTGAAGGTTAAGGGTAAAGTTAACGTTAAGGTCAAGGTTAAGGTTTGTTCAAGTTAATGTAAGGTTAAGATAAGGTTAAGGGTACGGGTTTAGTAAGGTTAAAGTCAAGGTTAAGGTTATGTTAAGGGTAAAGTCAAGGTTAAGGTTAGGTTAAGGGTAAGGTTAAGGTTATGGTTAAGGTTAAGGTTAAGGTTAGGTTAAGTTAACATTAAGGTTAAGGTTTGGTTAAGGTTAGGGTTAGATTATAGTTAATTTTAATGTTAAGGGTATGGTTATAGTTAAAGTTAAGGTTAAGGTTAGGTTATGGGTAAAGTTAAGGTTAAGGTTAAGGTTAAGGTTAGTTCAAGGTTAGAGTTAGGTTATAGTTAAGGTCACGGTTAGGTTAAGGTTAATGTTAGGTAAAGGTTAAGGTTAGGTTAAGGTTAAGATAAGGTTAAGGGTGAAGGTTAAGGGTAAGGTCAAGGTTAAGGTTAAGGGTTTGGTCAAAGTTAAGGGTAAAGATGAGGTCAAGGTTAGGGTTAGGTTATAGTTAAGGTTAAGGTTAGGTTAAGGGTAAAGTCAAGGTTAAGGTTAAGGTGAAGGTTAAGGTTACGAGTTTAGTCAGGTTAATGTTAAGGTTAAGGTTTTGGTTAGGTAAAGGTTAAGGTTATGGGAATGTTAAGGTTAAAATTAGGTTAAGGTAAGGTTAAGGTTAAGGTTAAGTTTAGATAGAGGTTAAAATTAGGTTAATGTTAAGGTTAAGTTTAGATAGAGGTTAAGGTTATGGGAAGGTTAAGGTTAAAGTTAGGTTAAGGTAAGGTTAAGGTTAAGGTTAAGGTCAAGGTTAAGGTTAAGGGTAAAGTTAAGGTTAAGGTTAATGTTAAGGGTAAGGTTAAGGTCAAGGTTAAGGTTACGTTAAGGGTAAAGTCAAGGTTAAGGTTACGTTATGTGTTTGGTCAAGATTAAGGTTAGGTTAAGGTTACGGTTAGGTTATAGTTAAGGTCAAGGTTAAAGTTAAGGTTAAGGTTATGGATAAGGTTAATGTTAATGTTAAGGGTTTGGTCAAGGTTACGGTTAGGTTATAGTTAAGGTTATGGTTATGGATAAGGTTAAGGTTAATGTTAAGGGTTTTGTCAAGGTTAGGGTTAGGTTATAGTTAAGGTCAAGGTTAAGGTTAGGTTATAGTTAAGGTTAAGTTTAATGTTATGGTTAAGGTCAAGGGTAAGGTTACGGGTCTTAACCTTAACCTTCACTCTTACCTACCCTTAACATTAACCTTAACCTTAACCATAACCTTAACCTTAAACTTGACCTTAACATTAACCTTAACCCTTACCTTACCCTAACCATAACCTTAACCTTACCCTAACCTTACCATAACCATAACCTTAACTTTACCCTTAACCTAACCTTAAACTTAACCTAATCTTCACCTTAACGTAACCTTAACCTTAACCTAACCTTAAACTTAACCTAATCTTCACCTTAACGTAACCTTAACCTTAACCTTAACCTTCACCTTAACCTTAATCTAACATTAACCTTGACCTTAACTATAACCTAACCCTAACCCTAACCTTGACCAAACCCCTAACCTTAACCTGAACCTGAACCTTTACCCTAACCTTAACCTTAACCTTGACTTTACCCTTAACCTAACCTTAACCTTGACCTTAACTATAGCCTAACCCTAACCTTGACCTTAACTTTAACCTTGACCTTAACTATAACCTAACCCTAACCTTGACCAAACTCTTAACCTTAACCTTAACCTTAACCTAACCTTAACCTTGATTTTAACCTTAACCTAACCTTAACCTTAACTTTAACTTAACCTTGACTTTACCCTTAACCTAACCTTAACCCTAACCTTAACCTTAGCCTTACCTTAACCTAACTTTAACCTTAACTTTAACCTTAACCTTAAGGTTAAGGTTACATGTTTAGTTTGTTTTCCTTAAAAGATCTCCACAAGTTATTTTGTGAGAATTATAAAGAAAATTATCCATCTCTATCATTAGCTGAAAATTGTTGTGATAAATCTGAAGACCTCATACAATACCTTGTAAACATTGATGAATATTTAGGAAATTGGCATCCTTGAGGATCTATTAGAAGCCATTCATCAATTTCATTCTCAAGATAGCTATCATGACAACCTAGAGGAGTTATTTGAGGAAGAACCCAATCAAGAAATAGAAGAAAACCCACAGGATATCTCTGGAGGCACAAGTTATGATTCACAATATCTTCTAGGTGAGGGTCAAGAAAAAATTCAGCTCCAAAATCAGCCTTCACAAGAGAAAAAGAACTGTTGTACTTCTTTCCAAAAAAAGAGAAAAATGCCTCCTCTTTTGATTGAAGAGAAAATCAATCAGATCATAAACATGCAGCCAACCTCTAAACCTTCATGTGAACAAAAAAATTATGTTCTTTCTCCTACTAATCCCATCTATTATAAATCTGAAAGTGAACTTGTAGATCAATTCAAAGAAAAATAATCTGATATTCCAATTTGCTTGATTGGTAACACTACTTATTTTTATGATTTTCCAAAGTTTCATCAGTATGATGACAGTTATGTGCTCCAAACAGAAGCTAACCTTGCAGAGCCATCAACAGATGATTTGTGGGATGAAGTTTACTATCATCAACTTAAAAAAAGTAATCAGCAAATACAGGTCACCTATGACACTGATGAGGAAAGCCTTGAAAGTTTAGAAGTAAGTGAGGAGTCTCTGACTCTTTGCTCTATTTCACTTCAGTCCATCAGAAATAAATTTCATGTAATTGGAAATCAACAGTCTTTCAGTTTTGATGTTGAGGTTGAGGAGGATGATGAACTTATTGAGTAATTTTTCAATAAGAATCCTTTTTTCTGAAATGGTTGAGGAAATCATTTGGGACATGGAATCCTCCTTAACTCTAGATTTGCAGCCACCAAGTTCCATTGAATTAAAAATTGAAAATTAAGGCCTAGAAGTTGATAATCACATAAGAGTTGTTACATTGCCTTCTCAAGAAGATTTATTCCCAAAGAGTGCTCCTACTCATCAAAATGATGGCCTTCATGCAGAATTCTCTCACTCTATTAAAGCACATCGGGTTTGTTAGAGGGAAACATTGCAATATATGATGAGTCTAATAGTGTATATGATCATGAGGAGGAGGTGGAGTGTCTTTCCCAAATGAGTCCCAAATTCAGCCAATTGGAGGAAGAAGCAGTCCTAGATCAAGCTCATTTTCTAAATACTCACATTCAGGTATTGTTTCAAGATCCCTTTGCTAATTTATTAGAGACATTTGAAGAGGAAGTGAAATATGTTAAGAGCAGTTTGATGCAAGGTTTCAAGAAAAGTTTAGGCACTATTGTTCAAACACAAGTGAGGTGGGAGTGGCCTTTTTATTTTTTCAAAACCCTCAAAGACTTGAACCAAGATCCCTCATGGAATCATCTGCTTGATTGGTTGTATTGGAAAAGAGAGTTCACCAACTAAATGTATATCATGTATAAATTAGATTAGGATAGATAGGAATTAAAATAAGCTCAACACTATGTGCATCTTTCTAGTTTTTTAAAATGTCGATCCAAAAATTAAAAAAAAAAAAAAATAGAGAAAAGAAGAAAAAGAGGGTGGATTTGAAGAAGAGGTATAGTCCCATACCCAAAAAATAGTAATATTGAAAGTGTGCAAGCCTAAATGCCATTACCTTTTCAAAAGAACATCTTTTTCAGTAATCTAGCCTAATCATGGTTGAATATGTTTTTATTGTTGTTGTTGATAAGTTAGTGAAAGAGAGCTTGTCAAATATTTCAAACTTGACTTGTCATTAGGAATATATTAGGAAGAGAAGATACTGGTTCTCCATGCTCAAATATTAACCAAAGAGAAATATGAGGAATCTTATCAAATGAAAAATCACATCCCTCATGATTTCTAGTTTTGTTTGTACAAAAATAATGTTTGTGTGTAGCTTTTCCTAATGCCACAACCCATGGTAAGTCAGATTCCCTAATCCTGTTTTGAACCATGTTTTCAATTTCATGTCAATAACTTAGAGAATGAAGTTTGTCAAATAGTTTAATCTTGAAAAATGATTAGACTAGGTAGAGAATAAGAGAGTTCATTAGCCTACTATGAACTCTTGGAAGTAATAAGAGCAGAAATAGATAGTCTTTTATGTTTTCAAAATAAAATGATGTCAAGGGTTTTCCAGTCTAAGTGCACCCAAGTTAAGAAAAAATTTTAGGCCAAGTAAGATGGGTAGGTAGGAAAGAGGTTGAAGCAAACATGTCTTTTTATATTGTGAGATCATAGCTTCAAAATAACATTAGTAAATGAAGAAATAAATATATGCAAAGTGCAAGTAAGGCACTAATCTTCAAAGCTTAGAGATCTGAACTCTAAGGTTCTGGACACCTCCCAGAAAGGAGCTACCCTCCCCAAGTGGAGCCACTGTTAGTCATCCATAATTTTTACTATCTGTGTATGACTATATATTAGTTATAGATTTCTAAAAACAAGATTCCTGAATATTCTGAGTTTTAGAAATCTCACTGCCTTCATTATCCTTAGAACAAATTTTTCACTATTCTACTATTTGGTCATTCCATGGTTAACCTACCACTTCTAAAAGACCCCTCATGTGCTTATGCCACTCATATAAATCCTATTTTCCCACTTACAACCTCATCACTCTATTTTTTCCTTGCCTATAACTCCATTTTCCATCTAGGGTTTATTACAAGCCTAACTCATGACCATGATCCCTAATTTCCTCAAGCATTGATGGTCTCTAAACTATCTCTGTAGACTCTTTAGATAAATCAAGTAAATTGGATTGTGGATCTTTAATATGTTAGGTCCCCGTAATCAACAAGATTGGCAAAAGTCCGACTGCGGGGAGAAACACCGTTTCAACCACTTTGGGACTCTAGGATCTAGCCCTCCTGAATTTAGAAAGGGATCTCTCCAATAAGTGTAAATATGGATTTATCTTTAAGGTTTTGGGTGATGATACTAGGCTAGTTATGAATTCCAAGGGTTTTGTTTTTTTTTTTTATGGTTGAGCATGATTATTGTTTGAGGGGAAAGTTATAAATGGAAAGAGTTTCAAAGGTGTAAAGTTGCAAGCAATCAGAACAAGATTTGGCCAAAAAGATAGATAATTGAAAGTTTTAGTCCATTGGGCTATGGAGTCATAATAGGGTTTAATTGAAATAACAAGGGGCGAGAGTGGTCCGTGGGGCAAGTCATCTATATCTAAGGATCTCTTTAAGTTTGATTTATGGAATGAAATGATACAATAAGAAGGGGAAATAAACAAATGAAGAACAAAGAGCAGCCCAAGATCTGGTAAGTACTTTGAAACTAGCCATTTTTTGACATACACTTAAGAAATACATAAAAATTAACCTAGGATCTGGTAAGTACTTCGAAACTAGCTAGCCTTTGATACACTTTCAATAGAAAAACATTTAAAAACAAAGGGAAACTTCAAAAGAAACTGTTGGAGAAGAAACTAGCGGGCAGGGCTCACCACAAACCTCTCCTAGCTCTACTTTACTTGGTATACTTTCAAGACAAATACATAAGATAACAAATAATGGTCTAAGATCTGGTAAGTAATTTGAAACTAGCCAGCTTTCAACACACTCTTAGGGAAACTTTCAGATAGTCTTTGGGTATAAAACTAGGACCAGGGCTCACCATATCTTCCTTAGTTCATCTCTACCTAACATAAACTGAAAATAACATTAAAGAATAACAATTAGCTAAGACAGTAGGACAAGGGAACACTAGCATTCCTAACTGCTTGAACTGAATTAAATCATTCCTAAACAACACAATTTGGAAGAAAACATTTAGATAAATCTTATCAGTCAGAGAAGGGTACTGATATATAGCAAATCCTAACTCTATGCTTTTTTTTCTTTATTAGAGAAGATGAAAAAAGTGAAAACAGAAATAAAATAATGATTTACAATAAGAAAAACATCACCATCGACATAGACCAGGATCCCATAAATCAACTTGTATTGATGCTTCAAACCAGTTATGGCTTTAAGTCCAGTGTTTCAGGTTAGCAATCATCTTCACTTCTCAGCCTAACTATTCTATCACAAGCAGAGCTTCAAGAGCCTTTGAACATTATTTACAATCAGAAGTTTCGAGCACAAGTATATTTCAAAGTTCTGCAACCAACATTTTCTCATCTTCTACATAACTATTTATAGAAGGAATGAGGAGGTGGGATTTGATAAAATATCTCCTGGGTTCAATTAATACAGATTAATGCTTCTCGGCCTTTGAGGGGCTTAATGGAGAAGAGTACAAATATTTTCACTATATTAATTGATTTAGATTTAAGAATTAAGCTCGGTGGGAGCTTTTGTTGACTTTTAATGCTATGTGTCATGTTGTAGTAACTCTCCTAATATTTTGCATTAAGTTCCTTAGCAGAATTAACTATTCGGCTGCGCTGAGGCAAATATCTGATTTTAGGATCACAATTCGGCCTCTATGGAATTCTTGTGGCTACAGGTGGCAATGGGTAGCTGAGAGGAATCAATTTTCCTCTGATGTGGTGGTGGAGGATCTTCATGACTGATAAATATTTTTGATTTGTATTTAATTCTATTTAGTTTGCAGGATTAGGCTTTTGATTTTCAATCTTAGTCGTAATCCTTCAAAACTTTCTTCAATCCTTTGTTTTTCTATGTTTAATTTTCAACACCGATACTCTTTTGTTTTGATTTAATCATAATGTGTCTTGTTGATATGCAGGGCTGCACAGGGCTCGTATGGCATTAATGCCCATGAAGCATTGATGAGACGTGGAGGTGAACCCTGCGAATGGCTTCCTTTTATGAATCAAAGGCACGGGAATTGTCATCCCCAGCCTTTGGTTTTTCTTCCACATAATGGAAAAACCATTAAATCCTGCATAAAACAATAAACATTAATAAATCCTACGTTTTTAAGGTTTAACTGCTTTAGAGGTCGTGGGGAGGAGCGTGGCCGTTGGATGGTAGCATCCAACGGTGGAGATCTGCGTAGGGGTCAAAAGGAGAGTAGAGGGAGTTTTCAAGTCAGGACCGTTGATCCTGTTGGAGTCTTTTGTTTTGATAGATTGGCTTACCAAAAGACAAGGCAACATACAAACCAAACTTAAGAGCTCTAGGATCTAGCCCTCCTACTCTCAGAGAGGGATCTCTCAATATGTTTATAAAGATGTGTCTTGAAAGGCTCAGGAATTGGTTTTAGACTAGTTATGAGGTTCAAGGTTGTTTTTTTTGTTTGTTTGGAAAAATATGTTTCATGTGGTATTAGATAAAGCATGTGAATCTACAAGCCATTGGGCAATGGATTCATGTGAAGTCCAAATAGTTCTGACTGAGAAGGAAGGGAACCCAAAGGGAAAATCTAACTTATTCAAGGATCTATTGAATAATATAGGTGGCATGGACATTAAGGACTAAGAGTGAACAAAAAACCAAACCATTTCACAATGGCTTAAGGGATTCGGGGAACACCCTATTTTTTCCAGTAAGCTCATTGCTTTGGACTTAATCAATATAACACTCAAAGAAGAGAGAAATGAAAACTAAACCCTCAGAATGAGTTATAGGATTCGGGGAACACCCTATTTCCTCCTACAAGTTCACATTTGAGAGCTTAACTGACAAAGACATACAATTTCATTCCAAGAAGAGGGAGCTCCTTAGACATCTAGGACTACAATTATAGGGGCCTTCAACACAATGCTAACAATAAGGAACAGAGGGTATGATTGAGACAAAACCTCACTGTCAAACTGCAAGCATTAATAATCAAAGGTAGACTCCAAATACAATATTCAGTGGTAAAGAAAGAGGGAATGCCTAAACAGTCTTTAACACAACCGAATTAACCATTTCTGAAGTAAAAAAAGCTGAATATAAAGAGAGATATTAGACTACCCTATCACATTCAGTAGAGGAAAACATATAAACAGTGAAGGATAAACATGTCAGAGGTGCTTCTAAGGTACATTTCTCTGCCTAAACTTTTTATCCTACTGTAGGCAAAGCATGATGGAACAAAGTGGAAAAATAGGAAATAACATTGACTATAAGAAGTACTTCACCAAAACTAGGCTCAGGGATCCGATGGTCCTACCTCCTTCATCAACAGAAAAACACGGATCTTCACACTCTTTCAAAACACCAAAGCTTCTTTAAAGCAGCAATATGTATTACTTTATAAATCACAAAATTCCAACCTTTTACAATGAGACTTCGAAGAGTCTTTATAGGAAAAATGAGGAAAGTAGGTGTGGATAGTTTTAATGAACATTGGAGATTGGAGAAGGTGTTTTGAATGCTCCATGCTGTGTCTTAGACATTTCATTGAATTCTGGATAGGATCAATAACTCTATAGCTCGTTTGAGGCTATTTTGATGTGACAGTAATCACCCTCAGGGTGTCCTTGAGAGAGAAATCATCTTCAGAGGTATTGTATCTTGTCGATGTGCATTAAGTGAAGGATGGGCTATGAGGACTCCCATACTCCCAAATAACTGCCTCTGAAAATCTGTAGTAACTTCCCTGGGGAAATCGTTGTTCTGTCTCTTTTGTACTTAATCCTGTATTAGCTCTATTCATGCCTCCTTTTGTTGATTTCCCGAAATGTTTATGTAATGATGCAGATTTCTCTATGCGGCGTAATCAATGCACTGTCAGGTCTTCGAGACTTTCTGCCAAAACTAATAACTGTGATGGGGCTTGATGCAGAATGAAGAATGGGCAGTAGTGATCTTGGTCCTTCCTTCAGTAAAGGACTATCCTGCTGACATATCTTGTGCACTGCCATGACAAATGATTTGTATTCAACCATGCTGACTGTGGATTAAACCTCTTCAACTCCAACGTTTAGGCTTTTAAGTCCTTTAACCTTTTTCGGATACACTTTAAACTTCTGTAGACCTATTTGTGCAAATACACAGGTTACAAAAGGGTGCTGGAGGATTCACGTTGGGGTAAATAACCCTGATCTTTGATAAAAACAAAATGCTTCTAAACCTACTAAACCTACAAAATACGAGAAAACTATTATGAAATCCCGCACGGGGCTTAAAACTGGTTCGGAAATTTTTTGGCAAAGGTGGAGGAGCGATTGAAGAGGAAATGTGCACGAAAGATAAGGGTTACATGGTGCAACACCATGAAACCTAGTTTTATACATGGATTAGCATGGAAAAATGCAATGGAAAACATAAGCAATGGGCTTTAGGTGGTGGGACCCGGTCATGGTAGAGGGCGATTGAACATGAGTTGTTGGATCGCATGAGGCAATCAACGGTGGTGAATGTTCGACAGGGTTAATAGGGGAAACCCGATGGGAGAATTACGGTGGAAGAGCGATGAGATATGGGTCGTTTATCTCGGACCAAATAGACGGACATGATGGAATTGGAAGATCGCAATCGGGGGAGACGGAGGGTGGCTCCGTTTGGATTTTGCGATTGCGATTGGAGTGGCGGTGCGATGGAGTGACTGCCATCGGATCTCGAGGTAGATAGATGGCTCTGATGAAATCAGGGGAGTGGATGGAAAGGGGTGACGGGCGCGCTGTGATTAGCTCTGTGCTGTCGGATCTCGAACGACTGACGATTTGGATCACGGTGGAGGTCTATAGACCAAAGCCCAATCTTATCGGGGATTTTTAAGTCACCAAAGAAATGCGCTCGCCAAAAACCTCCGATTGCGATAAGCGCCCAGGGCTTAAGCGCTTGGTTCTGGGTGCGGGTCATGTGGGGAAGTGGTTAAGGGGGCTGGCCGAAAGGGGCTAGGCCTGTGTATATCAAGAAGTGGGTTTTTAAGCCAAAAACATGGATTTTATGGATTTTCTTGGCTTTTGGTAAAGGGGAAGAGGTTGTTTAACCTGTAAAAGGATATTTTTAGAGGTTCAAAAGGATTTTGAAGGCTTTTTAGGGGAAAATGGGGGTCTTAAAGAGGAAAATGAGGCTTTATGAAAATGAGGGGAGATGAGTCAAAATGAGCAGCTTCACAGGCCTTTGGAAAATAGTTTCTTTGATAGATCTGGTAGGGTTTCGGGCATGCCCTTGTAAAGACAGCAGTGGAGATTAATCCAAAGGGTCAAGAACCATCACAAGACTTCAAAGATGATGGATTTTCAAGGGAAATAAATCTCTTGAAGGCTTGTAAACAAACTTAGCCACCATTTGATATATCACAATTTATGGGTGGCTAATAGTGGCTCCACTTGGGGAGGACAGCTTGCCCTTTAGGTGTCCAAAACCTCAGTAATCTCTGGTTTCGTAGACCAGTGCCTTTCCATTGGGTAGCAGCTTTTCTTTTGATTTGATAACCTTTGCAGCAACCTTAAAGCTGTCATTTTTTCAAAACAACATTTATACCTACCCATTCCTACTATCCTAGCATTTTCTCTTCTTTTGAGTGCACTTGGACTGGCAAACTCTTGTTCAACATTTTATTTTGCAAACAGAAAAACAAACTTATCTAATGCTACCCTTATTCCTCCATGAGACCAGATTAAACAGTTGGTCTCATAACTTCTCTACCTAATCTAATACCTGTTAGGTTTAAACAGTCCGACCAGCTTTCATTCTCTATATTCTAAGACAGAAATTGAAAATACAGTCAAAACAGGATTAGACTGTCTGGTTTGCTGCGGGTCCATGGCATGGCAACCAACTGCACATGAATTTAAAATTAGCAAAAATTACAACATTGGGAAGGCTTGCGATTTTGAAAAGTGAGAGTATCCTTCCTTCTTCTTGTGACTGAGATTTCAAGCTTGTGAGAGTCACTTTCTTCTTCATTTCAGCTCTGGTTTTGAGTTTGTTAGAGTTGATTTCTTCTTCTTTTTTGGTTCAATTTTTGAGCATATTAGAACCAGCCCTACTTTTCTTCTTTGGCTCAGGTTTTGAGAGAATTGGAGCCATATTTCTGATGCTTCTAGGTTCAAATTTTTAGCATGTTTGAACTTTTCTTTTTGGTACGGGGATATACCTTTCTTGTTTTATTTCTACCCTTTCTTTTTTTTTTTTCTTTTTTTTGTACATACAAACGGTATGTACAATGGATGAAAAACTCTGTAGTCTTAAGACTCTTGACAGAAGTAGTGTTTAAGCATCCTGCCATTGACAGGACCTCCTAACACTTCTTCACCATTCATTTCTTGCAAGAAAAATGAATTATGCCCTCTTAAGGAACGGATAATATAGGGCCCTTTCCACAAATTTTCAAACTTACCATGTTTTCCTTTCTCTTCCCTTCTCGAATCCCATTTGAGAACCACGTTCCTGACTTGGAAGTCATTTGCTTTAGTCTTTTTTTCAAACTGCCTTTTGATGCTTTCTTGGACTACTTGAGTTCTTTGGTAAACTTCCTCTCTGGTCTTCTGCAAGTGGATGGTATGATTGATCCTTCTCTGCATATCATTCTCTTCAATTTGAACCTCCTGCAAGAGTTTAATGACTGGAACTCCCAAGGACATTGGAAAAATAACATCCATGCCATAGACCAACTGATAGGGAGATGTGTTGATTGACTTTTTGGTGGTTAACCTGTCAACCCACAAAGCATGAACAAGCTTACCATGCCATGCTTTTTTATTCTGCTCCAGCAACTTTTTGATGATTTTTATCAGGCTCTTGTTAGAAGATTCAGCAAGTCCATTTCCTTGGGGATAATAGGAAGTAGAGTGGCCCAAGGTGATCTGATATTTATGGAAAAAATCAACCATCTTTTTGGATTTAAAGGCAGCAGCATTGTCTGTGATTATTTTCCTAGGACAGCCAAATCTGGACAATATGTTGGTCTCAAGGAATTTAATAATGATAGATTCAGTAGCATTCCTAGTGGGTATGGGCTCTATCCATTTGGTAAAATAATCTATGGCTGTAAGGATCCATTTATGCTGGGCCGAGGAGGGTGGATGGATTTCCCTTATAAAGTCCAAACCCCACTGTTGGAAGGGTGTTTCAATACTAATAGGCTTCAAGGGTAAGGGAAAGAGATTTCTCCTACCATCGAAAATCTAGCATTATGTGGCAAGACAATACTAGTTTGTGGGTGTCTGGAAAAAGGGTGGGCCAATAATAACCTAATCTGAGGAATTTTTTTGCTGTGGTCTTCCAATTTAAGTGCCCTCCACATTCTCCTTCATGAATTTCATGCATGATTTTCCCTACATCCTTCTCAAGTAAACATTTTAGTAGTATCCCAACATCATTCTTCCAATATAAAACTCCATCTATCATGCAATATTTTAAAGCCTTATGTTCCACAAATATAGCTTTTGTTTTTGACAAAGAAGGAAGGGCATTTAAGTAAAGCAACACATAGATAATATCAGCATACCATGGATATTTCGTGAGTGTTTCTTCAGTAAATGGTGCTGGGAACTCTTCTATCTCTTCTAAGGCATCAACCATATTCATATCTAGAACCTTGAAATTGGACTCGGCCATGAGTTTTGCTAATCCTTGTCCCTTGATGAGTTTGGTAGGCATGATTTCTAAGTCATATTCCAGAATAGTGGAAATCCACTTTCCCCTTTTACCATCGGGGTCCTGACATAGAATATATTTGACTATGGTGTGTGGCACAAAGGCAATGATGTGTGAATGTAAGATGTACACCCTGAAATCCTTTAATGCTTTAACCAGTGCCAGGGCTTGCTTTTCCATGATGTTGTATTTGAGTGGGGAATATCTTAACGCTTTACTGAAGAAGGATATGGGTTGTTCATGCCCCGAGTTATTCTTCTGCAACAATAATGCAGCTATTGTCTGTTCCGATGCAAAAGAAAAAATATAGAATTCTTTGGTGAAATCAGGACTGATGAGGACTAGTGCTTGAGTAAGGGCTTTCCTTACCAGTTCAAATGACTATTTAGCTTGCATTTTCCATTTGAAACCTACTTCTTTCCTAAGCATGTTAGTGATGCTTTTCAATAGCTCGGCAAGGTTGGGGATGAATCTCCTCAAAAAATTAATCTTTCCAATGAAATATTGTAATTCTTTGAGATTCCTGGGGTGACTGATATTCAATATGCCCTCAATTCTTGTAGGATCTATTATGATCCCTTCTTCAAACATTATATGACCAAGAATATTTCCTTCCTGGAGGCCAAAGAGTGTCTTTTAGGGATTTAAAGACAAGACAAATCTTCTGCATTTCTCAAAAACTTTCCTTAGATGTTCTAAATGTTCTTCATCAGTTTTGGAGAAAATCGTGATATCATCTAGGTAGATGATTATAAAGTAGCCTATGTCCTCTGAGAAGGCTATGTCCATGGCCATCTGGAAGGTGGCCCCTGCGTTCATCAAGCCAAATGGCATTTTTACATACATAAATGTTCCCCATGGTGTGGTAAAGGTTGTCTTATTTTGATCACTTCAGAGGACTAACACTTGGTTATAACCTGAGAACCCATCCAGTAAGGGTATTCTTTTTGACCCAGCTACCCTTTGCAGAATGTGGTCCATTTTTAGCAAAGGGTATTTATCTTTCAGCAAGGCTCTATTAAGAGGTCTGAAGTCTATACACAGCCTAATATCCCCTATATTATCCCTGACAGATTCTAGATTGGAGACCCATTCTGAGTATCTGACAGGAACAATGATCCCTGCATCATACATCTTCTTAATTTCTTTTTCTACTGCAGGCAATAAGACGGGGTTTATGCTCCTTAATTTCTATTTGAAAGGTTTTTTATTCTCCTTTAGGGGGATATTGTGCTGAATGATGCTAGTTTCGTACTATTTCAAATCTTTATACTCCTATGGAAAGAAATCTATAAACTCTTTGAAGATTGCTATGTATTGTTGTTTGATGTGGGCAGGCAGGGTGCTAGATAACTTAATCATTTTAGGCTCAGTTGGGCTGCCTATATTGTGCTCTTCCACATTAGTTTCCATGGGTTCTATCTTTGGTTCTTTAGCCACATCGTTGAAATCAAAGAGTTGGTCTAGCGGCACAAGGCCTTTGGGTATGGTATCACCTTTGCACTCTATAATTTCAAGGTCCTTTTGGTCTGGATCATTAGATAAATTTTATTTGAAAAGACAACCCAACTGATTTATATTAGTAGGGGAGGGGGGCTCTGTTTCAGGAAAAATTTTCCCATCTGGACATTCTTTCTCATGGTTGCAACTTGGTGATGTTGTGGCGAACTCATTCTTTGATTGCAGGAATTCCTCTATATTCTTTGATTGAAGGAAACCCTCTATATGTTTGTCATTGTTAAAAACCTGCCAATGACATTCATTAACTCGCACTGCTAGTCTATTATTTACCTTTATAATGAGTTTTTCCTTAAGTTGTGGTATCTGGCAGTTACTAGCAGCAAAAGCAAGTTCGTTTTCCAGGTGGTTTTGGGCTCTTGGTATGAACACCAGTTCATATTTTTCAAAAGTTTTCAGGAGGTATAAAAAATTGTTCCTATATTCTCTGAGCCTAAGGTTTTTGGTTGCATATTCCCCTTTGATTTGTCTGATGATTAACTCAGAATCTCCCATCACAGATATATTTTTAGCCTACAAATCTTTAAGTATGTGCAACCCAAGGAGTAGGGCTTCATATTCTCCAATATTGTTAGTACATGAAAATTCTAATTTGTTGGCATGTCCTTTGTTATAGTTGTGTATCCAAACACCAACCCCTGCACTAATTTTTCTGCAAGAGCCATCGAAACTAATTTTCCAAAGTGTTTATGTTTCATGTTTATTGGTTTTGTGTTGCTCAAGGCTATTGGGGGTCGAGGCATTTGGAGGTTTAGAAGGAGATAACCCTGAATGTTCTGGTGTACTAATGTCCTGCTCGGTTTCTTTCTCTGTTCCGATGGCCTCTTCTTCATTGTATAAAATAAAAGAATCCAGATCTGAATGGGTGGAATAAACAGGAGTGTTGTGAGGTTTGTCCTTGCTGCTTACCATGTATCTCATGAGGGTTTCTCTGTACAATATTCTGGTTTGACCAAATACTGGTATGGTGGCATAAGACATATACATTTGAATGTTACCCTGAATCTTAGCTCCCCATGATCTAGATAAAAGAATTCCATATTTTGGGGGAATGTCAGCTACTACTACATCCATTACAAGATTCTTGGCAGGAATTTGGGATAAGTTAACATAGATATTTAATTAACCCCAAGCATTTGACTTTTCTGGAATCAAAGGAGTACAGGTCTTTATAGGGTTTAGTGATCTCTAAGCTTAGGCTTTCCATTACTGCTTTAGGCATAAGGTTGTGTGATTCTCTTGAATCCAACATGACATTATGTAAAATTTTATCATGTATGTTTAGACTGACATAGAAGGGAGGCACATCTCCTTCTTGATATTTTCCCTCAATTTTAGGACCAAACAATAACTCTGGTTTATCGTCTGTCAAGTTTAGAGTAGTAGTATCAACATGTATATTCAGAGCTTTTAGGACCTGGTTTCTGTACACTTCCTGAGTCACTAATTCAGCCAGAGGTATTTTGATTTTGATCTTTGCAATTTCTCCCTCTAGGCTGAAAGGGACTATCGCTTTTGTTATATTTACATATGTTTTCTGAGTTACATTATTTTCAGCAATATTGACTTGCTGAGTTTTATTAGGACTGTCTACCTGGGCTGTTTTAATAGGGCCACTAGCAAAGGTGCTAGGGAAAATTTCTTCAGCATTTGGCTGGCTATTTTTCTCTTTGTTTGGTTCTGTCTTTTTAGTCAAAACACGGGTTTTTTCTACTGTTTTCTTAGGCTGATTTTTTGTGTTTTTCCTAACAGCTGAGCTAGTGTTCTTGTCATTTTGATTATCTATGTTCCCTTTGCTTCTTAGATCATATTGTTTGTGTATTTCCATGAATGCGTTTTCAAACCCCAATCTATAATCATCAGACTCCTCATGTATATCTTCTTTTGGTTCTGAAGAGAAGAAACCTTGTTCTTCTTCGGTGAGGAAAACATCATCCCCAATGTCTGATCTGATCAGGTTCATATGGTTTTCTCCTAAATTTTCAATCTCTTCTTCCTCTTGATCTACGTAGTTTTTTTGGAAAGGAGCTCCAATTTGCTGGTCGTTATCTCTTTTCCCACCTGGATTGTTTTCTCTCCTAAAATTTTTATTTCTGTTTCTTTTTTGGGAGTTGCTCTGATTGTCTCTTGGCTGTGTTCTCTCAAGTATGCTCATCCTTTTCATCATCTCTTCCAACATCTTTTCTATTTTTGAGCTAGATGTGGAGGGTGTAGTGTCATCTTTATAAGTTACCCTCCTTTTCGATCTCAGCCTAGCTCTTTTTTCAATTAAGTTTTCTTCCACACTCACCGCTCCCTTCTGCATGTCTTCTAGGGTTGCATAATCTCTTTCCCTAAGTTGATAGGCCATATCGGCATCAAAACCTTCAGGATATTTCACTAATACCATGCCTTGGGGAGGTTTCATGTGGGGTGGAAGGGCATCGTAGATGCTGTTAAACCTAGTGGAGTAAGCAAGGACACTCTCTCCCTGATTTCTTTTAAGGCTTTGATACTCTGCTAGTATTTGGAGAGGGTTTCTCTTGACTTCCCACTTGTTAACGAATGCTTGATGTAATGAGGGAAGATCATGGATGCTATTGGGAGTTAAGCCTTTAAACCACTTCTTTACTTCTCCTCCTAAACTCTGAGCAAAGATTCTCATTTTAACAGTCTCGTCATCTATTTCCATGTAATCAAATGCATCTCCCATTTCATCTACATGTTGTTGAGCTGTGGTAGATCCCTTTCTAGTGAAATAGGGAATCTTAGATTGATAGTCATTTGGTAAGGGAACCAAAGGTTGTGGTAGCATTAGTGGGGCATACCAGGCTGCCATGGCAGTGTTTTGTGGAGGTAAAGGATTAGCTTGAGCAACAAGTATATGGATGACAGAAATGCTTGGTCCAGTAAGAAACTGTTGAGCAGATTTTGGGTTAGTGAGACCCAAGTTATGAATGAAGTGAATATCAGGAGGTTTTGATGGAGGAGTTTCTCTCTCCCTAATATGTTGAGCACTATGTGGTGGTGAGCTTGGAGGCTCAAAGTCTGTCTGCTCTATACCACTGAATGAATTAGTCCTAGGTAAATTACTGGGTAAGACTGAATCAACTTGAGTATCTGATAGGGCTTCTAGGTTTTCAGGCGCTGAGTTAGTTCTATAAATGGGTCTGACAGTAGTTGTATCCTTAGACGTGAGGGACTTCCGAAGAATGCTCTCTGGATTGTCTATTATTTCGAGAGGATTTGGATCAGGATAAGCTCTGGTATGGATTTTTATTGAAGCCAGTATGTTAAGTCTCAGATCCAATAGAAGGGAAAGCTAGCCGTATATGACAATCTTTAAGAGGCAAACTATCTTTAAACAAAGAAACCTAATCCTTAGAATTTCCTTAAGTACGGATGGTGTGGTGATGAGACTGGTCTCCCAGTGGAGTCTTTTGGTCTTTTAGGAACTGTGGAGTTGCCAAGCGGAAAATATTTAGCTTTTCTGAAGGTAAAGTGTATTATGGTTCCACCACCATGTTTATTATGAAGCCAATCTGAATTTTTTTTGGGTTTTTATGAGTTTATGTGGTTATTTAACGACTTGCTAAGTCTAAAAGAGTTTTCTAGACTATCATATACTCAATAGGTCCCACCGTGATATCCATTATTTTGGAGTCTTGTGTTTTGATAGATGGATTACCAAAAGGCAAGGCAACATAAAAACCAAACTTAAGAGCTCTAGGATCTAGCCCTCCTAGTCTCAGAGAGGGATCTCTCAATATGCTTATAAAGATGTGTCTTGAAAGGTTCAGGAATTGATTTTAGGCTAGTTATGAGGTTCAAGGTTGTTTTATTTTGTTTGGTTGGACAAATATGTTTCATGTGGTATTAGATAAAGCATGGGAATCTACAAGCCATTGGGCAATGGAGTCATGTGAAGTCCAAATAGTTCTGACTGAGAAGGAAGGGAAACCAAAGGGAAAATCTAACTTATTCAAGGATCTATTGAATAATATAGGTGAAATGGCATGGAAATTAAGGACTAAGAGTGAAAAACAAACCAAAGCCTTTCACAATGGCTTAAAGGATTCGGGGAACACCCTATTTCCTCCAGTAAGCTCACTGCTTTGGAATTAATCAATATAACACTCAAAGAAGAGAGAAATAAAGACTAAACCCTCAGAATGAGTTATAGGATTTGGGGAATGCCCTATTTCCTCCTACAAGTTCACCTTTGAGAGCTTAACCGACAAAGACATACAATTGCATTCCAAGAAGAGGGAGCGCCTTAGACATCTAGGACTACAATTATAGGGGTCTTCAACATAATGCTAGCAATAAGGAACAAAGGGTATGATTGACACAAATCCTCACTGTCAAACTGCAAGCATTAATAATCAAAGGTAGACTCTAGATACAATATTCAGTGGTAAAGAAAGAGGGAATGCCTAAACAGTATTTAACACAACTGAATTAACCATTTCTAAAGTAAAACAAACTGAATATAAAGAGAGCTATTAGACTACCCTGTCACATTCAGTAGCAGAAAACATATAAACAGTGAAGGATAAATAAGTCAGAGGTGCTTCTAAGATACATTTCTCTACCTAAAATTTTTATCCTACTGTAGGCAAAGCATGATGGAACAAAGTGGAAAAACAAGAAATAACATTGACTATAAGAAGTACTTCACCAAAACCAAGCTCAGGGATCCGATGGTCTTGCCTCCTTCATCAACAGAAAAACACAGATCTTCACACTCTTTTAGAGAACCAAAGCTTCTTCAAAGCAGCAATATGTATTACTTTAGAAATCACAAAATGCCAACCTTTTACAATGAGACTTCGAAGAGTCTTTATAGGAAAAATGAGGAAAGTAGGTGCGGATAGCTTTAATCAAAATCCGAGATCAGAGAAGGTGTTTTGAATGCTCCATGCTGTGTCTTAGACATTTCATTGAATTTTGGATAGGATCAATAACTCTGCAGCTCGTTTGAGGCTATTTTGATGTGACAGTAATCACCCGCAGGGTGTTCTTGATAGAGAAATCATCTGGAGAGGTATTGTATCTTCTCGATGTGTATTAAGTGAAGGATGGGCTATGAGGACTCCTGTACTCCCAAATAACTACCTCTGACAATCTGTAGTAACTTCCCTAGGGAAATCGTTGTTCTGTCTCTTTTGTACTTAATCCTGTATTAGATCTATTCATGCCTCCTTTTGCTGATTGCCCGAAATGTTTATGTACTGATGTAGATTTCTCTATGTGGTGTAATCAATGCACTGTTAGGTCTTCGAGACTTTTTGCCAAAACTAATAAGTGTGCTGGGGCTCGATGCATAATGAAGAATGGGCAATAGTGATCTTGGTCCTTCCTTTAGTAAAAGACTCTCCTGCTGACATATCTTGTGCACTTCCATGACCAATGATTTGTATTCAACCGTGCTAACTGTGGATTAAACCTCTTCAACTCCAACATTTGTGCTTTTAAGTTCTTTAACCTTTTTCTGATAAAATTTAAACTTCTGTAGACCTGTTTGTGCGAATACACAGGTTACAAAAGGGTGTTGGAGGATTCACGTCGGGGTAAATAACCCTGATATTTGATAAAAAAAAATGTTTCTAAACCTGCTAAACCTGCAAAATACGAGAAAACTGTTATGAAATGCTGTGCGAGGCTTAAAACTTCTTCAGAAAATTTTTGGCAGAGGTGGAGGAGAGATTGCAGAGGAAATGTGCGCGACGGAGAAGGGTTACATGGCGCAACACCATGAAACTAAGTTTTAGACATGGATTAGCATGGAAAAATGTAATGGAAAACATAAGCAATGGGCTTAGGTGGTGGGACCCGGTCATGGCAGAGGGCCATTGAACATGAGACGTTGGATCGCATGAGGCAATCAACAATGTTGAATGTCCGACGGGGTTAATAGGGGAAACCCAATGGGAAAATTATGGTGCAAGAGCGATGAGATCTGGGCCATTGATCTCAGACCAAACAAACGGACACGATGGAATTGGAAGATCGCAATCGGGGGAGACGAAGGGTGGCTCCATTTGGATTTTGCGATTACGATTGGAGCGGCGGTGCGATGGAGTGATTGCCATCCGATCTGGAGGCAGATCGATGGCTCTGATGAAATCCGGGGAGTGGATGGAAAGGGGCGACAGGCGCGCTGCGATTAGCGTTGGGTCTTCTGATCTCGAGCGATTGACGGTTCAGATCATGGCGAAGGTCTATAGACCAAAGCCCAATTGCATCGGGGATTTTTAAGTCATCAAAGAAATGCACTCGCCCAAAACCTCCGATTGCAATAAGTGCCTGGGAGTGCTTGGTTCTGGGCATGGGTCATGTGGGGAAGTGGTTAAGGGGGTTGGTCGAAAGGGCTAGGCTTGTGTATATCAAGAAGTGGGTTTGAAAGCCAAAAGCAGGGATTTTTAAGGATTTTCTTGGCTTTTGGTAAAGGGGAAGAGGTTGTTTAACCTATAAAAGGGGATTTTTAGAGGTTCAAAAGGATTTTGAAGGATTTTCAGGGGGAAATGGGCGTCTTAAAGAGGAAAAGGAGGCTTTATGAAAATGAGGGGAGATGAGTCAAAATGAGCAGCGTCAGAGGCCTTTGGAAAACAATTTCTTTGATAGATCTGGCAGGGTTTTGGGCATGCCCTTGTAGAGACAACAGTGGAGATTAATCCAAAGGGTCAAGAACCATCACAAGACTTCAAAGATGATGGATTTTCAGGGGAAATAAATATCTTGAAGGCTTGTAAACAAACTTAGCCACCATATGGTATATCACAATTTATGGGTGGCTAACAGATCCATGGCTGATAAAGGAGATCAATGGTCGGGATAAGCGGTGGACTAATAATGTGATGAAGTCACATTATTTAGATTTTTGGAATAAAATGCAAAATAATAAGGTTAAAACCTTAGTTCAGAGAAAATATGATAAAAAGTGAATTTGGGGGTTCGGGATGATCGTGGGCCATCGGATGAGATCGGCCCACAAGATCAATGGCGGAGATCGTGCATTGAAAACCTTTGGTGAGGGTGGAGGGCGATAGTGTAAGGCCAGATTAAATCTAGGCCATTGATCTGCAGAGATTAATGGTGGGATTCGCACGCAATAAAACATAATAAAAATGGGGAAGGTGGTTTCGGGAGGTAAAACAGTTGTTTTCATGTGAGAAAAAGGCGGGTAGGCGATATTGCCTTTTGGAACGCGATATGCATCCCCGCTTGACACGTGGCCTCAAAAAACAGCTCATATTGCATGAATTTTAGAAATTATCCTCCGTGCTAAAAGTTACACAAAAATGCATCTAAAACGTTAGATCTGGGGTCTCAGATCTGACGGCAGAGAGCGAGCGCAAATTTGAAAATATGTGCTGGCGAAAGCGGGATGGGCGGTTTCATTCTGGGCCGTTCGATCTAAGATTTGAATGGCGGAGATTAGAATTTGGAGGGAGGTAGGACCCACAGGCGGCAGGCCTGTTGGGTTAAATATGAGCCATTGGATCTAAGAATCAACATCAGAGATTGTATCTGGGGAGTAAATGAAATAATACAATGGTGGAAGATAGTTTAATAAGGGCCATTGATCTACAGAGATCAATGGATGCGATTGGCCAAAACAACATTATGAAGAGCGGTGCATAAAATATAACCAAAGTCAGAGGATCGATCTGGACTGTCCGATATGGACACGTGGACAGCCCAAATGCAATCGAGGCTCGGCGATCGGCGGGGGGAGAAACTTGGGAGGCGCCGATGTGATTAACTGTGAACCGTCGATCTGCAGATCAGATCGACGGTGAAGAACTCATCGGGGGTTGACCAATTGGGGGTGGCATTATGTTAACGTGATTGAAAAAAACTTGCGATGTGATCATGTGAGAGCCGTCTGATCAACTTTAGATCAACGGCGGAGATTCCTTCAAATAATGAACTAGCAGAAACCATTTATAATACATGAAAACCAAAAATTAACATAAAATAAAGCTTTTATGTATAGGGGCGGGATATATATATATGAAATGGATAGGCGCCCGTCTACGGGGCCTTTGGCTGTATGAAAGATAATAGGCCCGAGGCTTATATATATAAGGGTCAATCGCAATCGAAACTGTCGGGCTTGGTCTTTCAATCTACCCATTTGGAATTTTGGGATGTGATTAGCGCTTCGGGACTTTTGAATCTTGGTCCCGGGCGTAAGTTATATGGAGTGAAGTGGGGGGAGGGGGGGCGGAGTTTATACAATGGGGATTCAATCACATCGGAACTTTGATGCGGCCTTTTCAATCTACCCTTTTTTCACTAAAAACATAACCCCGGCGGGTTTAGACCAAACTTAGGATAAAGTGGGTTTTAGGACTTTACAAAGAAAAATATGCATCGGAGATGGATTTTTACAATGTTTTAGCACCCAATTGTGGGCACAAGGGTTATATGAGGTGATAATAAGATTGGGGGTTATGTAATAAGGGCTTAATCGCGTCGAAACTTTTGATATGGAAAAAAGACTTGCGCACTCTGAATTTTCCGATGCGATAAGTGCCGAAAGGGATTAGCGCTCATTTCCAACACTAGGGCATATGAGGGGAAGTGGTTTAGGATTTAGCCCAAAGGGGCTTTTACCCTTAGTCAAAAAAATTATTTTTTATGGAATTTTCAAGGTTTTCAGATGGATTTAGGGGTTTCGATAGAGTTTAAAAAGGAGTTTTAAACTCTGCAAGGTGGGTTTTATGAAGGGGGAAATGGAAAAAATGAAAAATAGATTAAGTTTATGAGGAAAAGAGGAGACAAAATGAAGGTTAGTTTTGAGGTGGAAGGAAGGGAAAAATGGCTTTTGCAGCAGTCTTTTCTCTATGGAATCAACATAATTTATATGTTTGAAATGGAAATAGAAGTGACGATTAAAACAGAGGACATGATGTCTTCAAGAGTCTTTAAGAGATAAAAATTTTAGCAATAAAACTATTTCTTGAAGGCTCCAAAATGTTTTGGCCACCTTTTGATATAAATTTTTTTATAGGTGGCTAACAGTGGCTCCACTTGGGGATGGTGCCTTCTTGAAGGCATCAAGAACTTCAGACTTGCTTTCTCTGGGAGGCTGATTAGTGCCTCATCCATTGGGTTGCCTTTCTTTATTTGGATGATCTTCTTTTTCTCTGAAAAATACTAGCAGCCATGAAAAAACAATGGATCTTCATCAACACAAACTTTCTACCTACCCAATCTTACTGATCTAACATTTTTTCTTCTTTAGAGTGCACTTGGATTGGAAAACTCTTTTTACAACATTTTATTCTTTTGAAAGCATAAAAATAATATAATTCTACTCCTTATTTCTCCATGAAATCAGATTAAACAATTGAGTTCATATGTTTCTCTATTTAATCTACCAATCTGTTAGGATTAAATAGTCTAACAGATTTTTATTCTCTAATTTCTAAAACAGAAATTTAAAAGCATACAATTTAGGATTTAACAGTCTAATTTGATTCTAATCTATGGCATAAAAACAACCTGCACATAAATATTATTTTGCAGAAAATTAAATCAAAATGGAAGGCTTGAGATCTGAAAGTTCAAAGCACTTCATCTTTTTTCAGCTCTGCTTCTTACTTCTTTTGGAGCTGTTTTTCTTTTGTTGACTGGTTCAGATTTTGAACTGATTAGAACCAATTTTACCTCTATTTTGACTCAGAAATTAAAATAGATTTGATTCATCTCTCTTTTGGAAAATCAGGTTCAGATTTTGAGCATGTTTGAACCTTTAATTTCTAACCTAATCTACCTACTGATAAGCCAAGATTGAACAGTTTGGCACATCAAATTCACTATCCTATCAGTAGTAAATTTAAAACTAATTAGTCAAGATTAGGATGTATGACTAATTAGAAGTGTGTTCTTTAGGAGTGGCATTTAAGCTTGCACACTTTCAGATTTTGTTTCTCTTTTTTGGTATGGGGCTGTACCTTTATTGTTTTTACAATCTTCTCTCTTTTCTTTCTTTCACTGTTTTTGTAGTTTTGATTTTTCTAACTTTGAATGCAATGATGGATGAAATATTTATAATGAGAAAAAAGATAAAAAATGCTTTCAGAACATAGCATGGATCAAGAGAAGTAATGTTTAAGCATCCTGCCATTGACAAGACCCCCAAACAGTTCTGCTCCATTCAACTCTTGTAAGAAATAGGCATTATTACCAGTAGTTGAATGAATGAAGTAAGGGCCAAGCCATAAGTTGTAAAATTTTCCATGCTTTCCCTTGTCTTCCCTCCTTGAGTCCCACTTTAAAACTTTGTCCCCAATATTAAAATTGTTGGCCTTTGTTCTTCTGTCAAAAATCTTTTTGATGCTATCCTGCTTTTGCAATGCTTTGTTATAAACCTCCTCTCTAGTTTGATGAAGGTGAATGGTCTGATTTATCCTTTTGATCATGTCATTATCTTCAGACTAAACCTCTTGAATCAAATTCATAACTGGAACACCAAGGCTGGTTGGAAAAATTGCATCAGTGCCATACACAAGCTGGTAGGGTGACATGCCAATAGATTTCTTCAAAGTCAACCTGTCAGCCCAAAGTGCATGCACAAGCTTTGTGTGCCGAGACTTTTTATTGTCCTCCAACAACTTCTTGATTATGTTCACTAAAATCTTTTTTGAGGATTATGCAAGTCCATTACCTTCAGGGTAATAGGCCGTGGAATGCCCCAATGTTATCTGATATTTGTGACAGAACTCAACCATATTATTTGATCCAAATGCCACTGCATTATCAGTGATGATCTTGGTAGGATAGACAAATATCGAGAGAATATTAGTCTCCATAAATTTTATAATTACAGAGTCATTGCCCTGCCTAAAGGGGATGGCTTCTATCCATTTAGTGAAGTAGTCTGTGGCAGTGAGAATCCATCTATGCTAGGCAGAGGATGGTGGATGGATTTCACCTATGAAGTCAAGTCCCCAATGTTGAAATGGAGCTTCAACAGTGATTGGATGCAGAGGTAGGGGTAGTAGCTTCCTTTTGCCTTCAAAAAATTGACATTTATGACAGGCAATTATTATATTATGCACATCAAGAAAAATAGTAGGCTAGTAGTAACCAACCCTCGAGATTTTGTTGGTTGTTGTCTTCCAGTATAAATGGCCTCCACACTCTCTTTCATGGAACTCGTGCTTAACCTTCTCTGCATCAAACTCAGGCAAAAATTTAAGAAATATTCCACTTGAATTTTTCCAATAAAGACATTTATCTATAATGCAATAGTTTACAGCTTTTAACTTTAGAAACCTTGCCTTTGTTTTTGACAAACCAGGAGGTGTATTTAGATTAAACAAAACATAAAGAATATCAGCATACCAAGAGGAATTCATAAAATGGTCTTCAATAATGGGAGTCGAAATTTCCTCTTGATCATCCAAAGCATTAATCATGTTAATATCAAGAACTTCAAAATTGGATTTAGCCATCAATCTAGCTATACCTTGGCCTTTGATGAGTTTAGTGGGTTTTATCTCTAAATCATATTCAAGAATAACTTCAATCCACTTACCTCTCTTACCATTCGGGTCCTATGTTAGAATGTCTTTCACAACTAAATGTGGGACGAAGGCAATGATGTGTGAGTGCAAGATGTATACTCTGAAGTCTTTTAAAGCCTTAACCAAAGCAAAAGCTTGCTTTTCCATAATTTTATACTTCAAAGGGGAATCTCTCAATGCCTTGCCAAAAAATGCAATAGGTTGCTCTTGTCCTTATGGATTTTTCCGTAAAAGGACAACAACTATTGTATGTTCAGATGCAAATGAAAATATATAAAAATCTTTTGAAAAATCAGGACTTATAAGAACTGGTGTTTTGGTTAACTCTTGTTTCACCAGTTCAAAGGAATTCTTTGCTTCCAAGGTCCATTTAACCCCTTGCTTCTTCTTCAACATGTTTGTTATATTCCTAAGGAGCTCAGCCAAGTTGGGGATGAACACTCACAAGAAATTAATCTTTCCAATGAAAGATTGAAACTCCTTGATGTTTCGAGGATGAGAGATTTGCAATATGGCCTCAATCCTCTTTGGATCTATCTTTATACCCTCTTCTAAAATAATGTGCCCAAGAAGTTTACCTTCTTGGAGACCAAACAATGTTTTCTTAGGGTTTAAATATATCCCAAACTTTCTTCATTTCTCAAAAACTTTCCTCAAATGTTCCAAGTGCTCTTCATCTGTCTTTGAAAAAACTGTAACATCATCAAGATATATAATGATGAAGTAGCCCAGTTCTTCTGAGAATGCTATGTCCATGGCTCTCTGAAAAGTTTCTCCAGCGTTAATGTTACACCATTTTTTTGGTCATCTAACCCATTATCATTAGATGAACCCAAGTACACCATGTAAGACCAATTTTACCATATGAAAATTGCTTTCACCATGTAAAATAACATTTTTCCATATTTCTGGTCATATTTAACCCAAAACAAGGAAATTAATTAAGTAAATCATTATTTATTTAATTATTTCCTAGGAATAAGTTATTCAAATCATTATTTAAATAATATTCCTAGTTAAATTTGACTAAATCATTTTTAAATAATTAAATAAATCATCATTTATTTAATTATATTCCCACCATCTCCCTAAAATAATAAATAAATCATTTATTTATTTATTGTTTATAAATAAAGGAATTGACCCAAGTCAAAAGACCTTTTCCCTCCAACAAATATAATAAAATATCCCTAAAGGGTGATTCTAGAATTTGATTAATAATATTTTATTCATGCACCAAGTTCTAGAACACCCCAATATTTTGTTATAAATAGAAGGGTTTTCCCCATTCATTAGTCACCTCCATTGCATTAGATCACTCTAGATCTACTCTTGGTCACCATTTTTCCATTTTTGCTTTGTGAGCTCCCACTGAGTTCTATGTTTGTTTTTCTACACCAATAAGAGAGAGGAATGTTAGATCTGAAACACTGAGGACTTTCAAGAACCCATCCCACTGAGGAGAACCGGAAAACACCTTTCTTGTTTTCCTCTCAGGTGCCCCATTCTTTAATATAATATAAAATTCTTTTAAATACATTCTTCTTGTCTTGTCCATTGGATTTATGGAGCCATGTTATATTTTATCTGCTTAATGTCTTTTGTGCTTAGATCTGAATTTGTGCAGCAAACTTAAAGATATTTTGTAGCCATAATCGATGTTAGGGCTATTTGTTATGCGTAGCTAAAGTGATCTTTTACGACGAAAGATTCATACTAACAATTGGCGACTCCACACGGGTTTTCTTTTGCGACCGCTGTCGTTTTATATATTCCTGCATATCCAGCTGTTTTAGACCCTAGGGTTTCTCTTCCATTTTCTGTTTTTCCTATTTTATAGTTGCTTTTCCACTCTAAAACCCTCGAAGCAGACAAATTTTTAGCACCATGTGTTTTTGGCCTTATTGTGCAGTGTGAGACATCGGGGCGTTTGCGAGGCCCCGCAACTGACAATTTTTACGAAATGCGCGCCAAGGGAGCCGGATGCAGGTTACACTTATCAGCCCAAAAAGTGCGACACCTTTGAGGGTCCACTTTTTTGCCACTAAATACGCATCTTGGGCTGAAAATTCGAGACATAATGACCCTGCACTTTTTTCTGCAATTTTCCAGCATTTTTTCTGGGTTTTTCTGAAGCTTCTGTCAGGGTTTTCCAGCCTCTGTCTCCGCCCGTTTAGACCTGTTTCTGATTTTTTTCACTCAACTAAGTGGGAAAACTTTCCCCTTAGGGCTCTAGTACCCTCCACTTTTTGTGGGCGAGTTTTTGCTGTTTCAGAAGTCTGAATTTCCAGGGTTTCAGCCCTTTTGCTTCCAGATCTGATACCTCATTTTTAGATCCCTTTAGATCAACTCTTCTCCCTTTCAAATCACCTCACATAGTTTTGTTTGGGTTCATTTCTAGGGCCACCTCCTTGTCCCTTCTATTTTTAGTTGATCTCCTCCTTTTTAGCAGAAACCTTGCCTCTGCCTCTTTGTTGTTCTCTGCACCTCTTTTCAGCAGATTTCCCCTTTATATCCCTGTCCCTCCCGACCTTAGATCTATTGGCCTCTTTTTAGCGTGCTTTGCTTAGTTTTTCCCTCTTATAGAATAGTTTTGAGAGACCCGCCTTCTTGGGTTAGCTTGATGCATTAGTGGTGTGTTAATTTTTGTCCTTATTTTACACAAATTTCTTTCCAGGTTACATGACACACTTTTATTTACTCTCAAAATGGGATAAGCAGGTAAAATTTAGCATGATGCCACACACGACCCTAAGCAAGAAAAACCTGGTTAGCACCACAGCAAAAACCTTTAAGATCAATTGACCACGACTCTACGCACTTGTTTGAGCTGAGATCTCACTTTTGGTGCTCTTCTTCTCGCGTCATCATTGTGCCTCCAAGGCGTTTGTCCCAAAATTCTTGGCCTTCATCCTCGAGTTTCCGGTCGATTGATTCCTCCTTCTCGTCGTCCTCAAAGTAAGTATTCATCGGGTCCACCTCAAACTCTTCCTCTAATTGCTCGGGCTCTCCCTCTACTTTCCTAGTTCCCCACCATTGCCTTCACCATGTCTGGTTCAAGACCTAGCCTAACACCGGTTCTACTGTGGTCCATTTCCCGATGGAACCCCTACGGGACCTACCTCGACATCCCGCGTTACTCATTTTTTATTGAGCCTCGTCTCCTTGATTTTGTCAATTTGATCGTAGTCCTATTCTTCCACCGATGTGGAGTTGGCACCGCTGCCAGCAAGCACCTATAGCCTATTCCCCATGTTTGAAGAGCCCTTGCTCGTGAAGATCCTCGACCTTATCCAATCTTTCCACATGTGTTGTTCTCCAGTCCATCACCAAATGACTCATCTATCTTTGATTGTTCCAACGCACGCTTACTAGCGAAGCTTCTAAATGGTATGTTGATCAAGCCACCTCTTCCCATACCACCTTTGCGACCATTGCCCAAGCCTTTTTATCCTATTTCCATCTCCTTCTTTGAAACGACACTGGTACTGAACTCTTAAATTCTTTTCATCAATCCTCTTCGACTTGCCTTTCCGCTCATATCCAGGAATGGCGACGAAGACGGAGCTTGTGTTGTGCTCCCCCCTTTGAAGATCGGATTTACATGGAATAGTTCCTTCTCTCTCTCTTACCTCCCATTGGAAAATATGTCACCTCCCATTTTCCCCAAACCAAAGAAGCCACCCTCCAAATAGCCTTGAAATATGACCTTATCTATGCCCAATCTGGTTATGTTTATACCGTTCTTCCTGACCTCCCCAAGCTCGGTGGCCCCAATGCCTCGGGGGCATCTCACTCTGCGGCAGTGTCATTGGAGCTACTGTCCGCCTTTTCTCACCCTCCTCGAGTGGTTTCCCTCGGGAGAGCTAACCTAAGCATTCCCCCTCCCAGTAGCATCTATCCAGGATATGGCACATACCTCCTCCTTTCCCACCTCCCTACTTACCTCAATATTTATCCCTACCCTTATCTTCCTTGCCCTGAGTAATCGACTCCTCCCATCATTTGGACCTCCCACTCCTTGCCTTCTCCACACCCACAACCACGCCTGCCGTCCCAATTACAAGTATGTGCACGACAAGGGCACCTAATTTTATTCCTTCTCAACGAAAGAGAAAAATCAACCAATCTGCTCCTGGGAACTGGGGACCCAATCCTTCCAGTATCGACTCTACCACTATCAACCAGCCATAGGGCTCTCAGCCTAAGCCGGACAGGCCACTTCACACTAATAAGCCTTGTTCATGTTGCGATGTTTATGGTCATTACACTCACGATTGTCCCTTATTACCACAAATGCGGTAGATGTGGGATTCTCAGGCCACCGTGCGGGGACAACACTCCTCCCCTACTATCTCTCCCACCCCAGCTACTTCTCAACCGCTGTGTTTACCGATCCTTTCCCTCAACAAGGATTTGTGGCCACTCAACCCCCTCATGCCCCGGTAACCACTCAACCTTCCCCTTCTGGTTCCTCTGATTACCATATTCTCATGATTGCCTGTGACCCACCTCTCACCGTCGACCTCAACCTTCAAACTCGGTCCCGTCAGTATTCCACACCTCCTGTTCCATCTGTCTCCGAGTCTCCATCGTCAGGTCCTACAGAGCCTTTGTCGACACCCAATGGTCCCTTACAAATCTCTCTGCCCAAAGCTGAGGTTCATCCCAAGACTCCTAAGGGACCATTATGTCGAAATGCTGCCTCTGGTGGGGCTGCCCATTCATACAACATCGTAGATGATCTGGCTCAATATCCTACTGCCATTTCAACACTAGAGCTCCTCCAGTCGTTTCCTTCTCAAAATAAGGCTCTACTATCTGCCATGGGTGCTGTAGATCCTGCTGATGACCAATTGATTATTTTTTATGCCCGTCAGTCAGACCATCCCCCTCTTCCTCCCTTGGTTACTTTCCAAATCCTAGTCAAAATCTGAAATGCCAATGTTGCTTGATGTATTATTAATGAGGGGGCATATACATGTGTAATGTATGATTCAGTTTGGAAACAACTCAGATCCCTTGAGCTGGCCCCTTCCACAATCACCCTTCATGCATGGGATGGCCATGCCTTCTAGCCCATTGGCCTATTCCGTAATTTTCCTATCACCCTTGCAGCCAAGACTATTTGTGTCGACGTTGAAGTTATCGACACCCCTCTTGACTACAACATTATTTTGGGGCGTAGTTACACCTATGACATGTCTGCCATCCCATCCATAGTCCACCGCAAGATTTTCTTCCCTCATAATGGCAAGATTGTCACGATTGACCAGTTGACTTACCATGAACCAAATTCTCAGACCTCCCCTGAGTCCACTATCTCTATTGTCACCAATAAACCAACAGTTGATTCTTTGACAAGTCGTAACCCCCACAGCGTCTGTTGTGGACGCAGTTGTCACCCTGAGGCAGTGTAAGTTTCTGTAGACCAGTGCCTAGGACATCTTAATATAGTAAGGAGCTCTTCATATAGCTTGGGTTGTCAATCCAAAAGCTCACTTACTATCTCTTGTTTGAACAAGGAAATAAGTTTTGAATGGGACCAAACTCTCTCAGAAGCTGATACAGAGATAAGAATAGTGTAGGGACATCATGTAAAACTCCAATACAGAGGCATCAGAAAATTAAGAGACAGCTTAATATAAAGAGGGCCAATTCAAATAATATATCACAGAAATCAAATATCAGGAAGTGAGTGCAGTGAGGCAACATAGAGAAGATATTAGTTAACATAGAAGTGAAAGTGCGGATACCTGTGAGAACCACATAAGGGCATACCAATCTATGAATCCTTATATGACAATGGCGTTTTAAAAGCACCCTCCTCATGCAACCAATATAGCAGAAGATATGGAAGAGATGATCATGGAACAGTATATCATGACTAGGCCTATTTAAAGCGCTTGACTAATTCCGGAAAGGGCACCAACAAAGATGAATCCTTTTTGCAAACTAGTGAGCCACTCGCATTCTAGAACATGATACGAGAAGATAAATAGCATGAAAGAGATATTGTATTAACACATAAGATAAATTACATACTGTGAGATACTTGTTTGGTCAATTTAGTGTGTCCTAAATTGCTGCATTTAATTGTCAATCCGGGAATCGTAAGCTGATGAAGTGCGGCGCACTATATGTGCAAGATAACCTATTTCTTATCTTTTTGTCGTTTATGGTCTTTCTAAGGTGAAATGGAAATTCTAAAGTGAGAAACAAGCTTGGTTATAATTGTTCAAGGAAGTGATATCCCCTATAATGATTTACCAATCTCGAAACTTCAAAAGCAAATTGAAATTACAATGACAAGACTTGAAAGAAAATGAAAATGTATTCTTCCGAAATGAGAAAAGGTCTTGCTAATCTAGTAAATCAAAGCTTGATGAACTAGTGGCCATGAAAACCAAACTATTCTTGCTGTGACTAAACACAAAATAAACTATGCTTAAGGAAATTCAAAATTGCAACAAAAAATAAATCTAAATCAGATTACATCAATTTATCTTACGATTTACGACCCTTCATCATTAGACTAGCTATGATTTTGAAGTAATCATAAACAACTTGAGTAGCGATGGTAATTTGTAGAAAGTAAACTAATACTAAACCATACACTCATGATTCAATCCCTCACCATCTGATCCCATTTCTTGGCTGGTACTGTTGAAGATGTCATGCATGATTTAATATGTCTAAATTTGCGGAAAAGAAACTAATATTAAACTACACATTTCATGATACAATCCCTCACCATCAGTCCAGCTGTGGCTTTCGGAGGCAACTAAAGATGTCATGCACAATTTAATATATCTAAATTTGCGGAAAAGAAACTAATACTAAACTACACATTTCATAGTAATCCCTCACCATCGATCCATTGTGGCAACTTTCGGGCTTGGCCAGAAGTGCGCATGAAGCGATTAGTATATCTAAATTTGCGAGAAAAGAAAATAATACTAAACTGCACATTTCATAATGAAATCCCTCACCATCGGTCAAGCTGTGGCTTTCGGAGGCAAGCTTGAAGATGCTGTAGGCAGTTAGTATATCTAAATTTTAACTACGAAGCAAATAACAAAGCTGAAATGAACAAAGCAATACGAAATTAAGCAAAGCTATGAAGAGCAAACTATAAACGTGAACAATGTTATTTCCATGTCATTAGTCAAAAAGCTATGAAAATGCTGCATTTGCCTATCTATATTTTGCAATAAGAACACTGATCGGTGATTAACAATCATAAAGCATGAAAGACGAAATGAAATGGAAATTATGGAAGTGTATAAACGGAAGTGAAACAACTGCAAAATATGAACATATGAATGGATTATGATATAATGATTAAAAAAAAGTTGGGCTAATAATTCTCTTTCTGGTCTTCCAAATCACACTAGGTGCAAGAAGAGAGCATACTTAAGAAATTACTAAACCAATAACTCTCTTTTCTGATCCTCCAGATCACACTAGGTGCAAGAGGAGAGCATACTTCAAGAAGTTATCAAGTTTTCCCTTCTTTTATGATTTTATGATTTTATGTTTTTTTTTAAGAAATTGGCTACCTAGTTACACTTCCCCGGCAACGGCGCCAAAATGTTTGGTCAATTTAGTGTGTCCTAAATTACTGCATTTAATTGTCAATCCGGGAATCGTAAGCTGATGAAGTGCGGCGCACTATATGTGCAAGATAACCTCTTTCTTAACTTTTTGTCGTTTTTGGTCTTTCTAAGGTGAAATGGAAATTCTAAAGTGAAAAGCAAGCTTGGTTATATTTGTTAAAGGAAGTGATTTCCCCTATAATGATTTACCAATCTTGAAACTTTAAAAGCAAATTGAAATTACAATGACAAGACTTGAAAGAAAGTAAAAGTGTACTGCTGAAATGAAAAGGTGCTACTAATCTAATGAATCAAAACAATAAACTAGTGAACATGAAAACCAAACTATTCTTGCTGCCAACTAAACACAAAAAAAAAAACTATGCTTAAGGAAATTTGAAATTGCAACAAAATAAATCTAAATCAGATTACATCAATTCATTTTCTGACCCTTCATCATTAGACCAGCTATGACTTTCGGAAGTAATCATAAACAACTTGTGTAACTGATATTTAATTTGCAGAAAGTAAACTAATACTAAACCATACACTCATGATTCAATCCCTCGCCATCAGTCCAGCTGTGGCTTTCGAAGGCAACTGAAGATGTCATACATGATTTAATATATCTAAATTTGCAAAAAAGAAACTAATACTAAACTACACATTTCATAATGCAGTCCCTCACCATCAGTCCAGCTGTGGCTTTCGGAGGCAACTAAAGATGCTATGAGCAGCTTAATATATCTAAATTTGCAGAAAAGAAACTAATACTAAACTACACATTTCATAATGCAATCCCTCACCATCAGTCCAGCTGTGGCTTTCGGAGGCAACTGAAGATGCTATGAGCAGATTAGTATGTCTAAATTTTAACTACTGAAGCAGAAAAACAAAACTGAAATGAACAAAGCAAGACTAAAATTAAACAAAAGCTATGGAAAGCAAACTAGCAGCAGAACAATGTTAGTTTCATGTCATTAGTCAAAAAGCTATAAAAATGCCTGGGCTGCCCATCTAAAACCTGAAAAACATAAACACTGATCAGTGATTAACAATCATAAAGCATGAAAGACAGAAATGAAATGAAAATTATGGAAGTGTATAAACAGAAATGAAACAATTGCAAAGTATGAACATATGAATGGATTATGATACAATGATTTCTAAAGAAACGAAATGAGAAATATACACTAATACACAAAACCTTAGCTGAGCAGGGGCCCTCTACACAGCCTTGGCAACGGTCCTCAAACACGAATTAAGTTGAAAAACAGAGTCTTCTCTTATTAAAAAGCAGTTCATTACAGAATGGTAATGTTACGGCACAAGTGCAGCGTAATCACTACAGAGCAGACTAATCAAAAGATAACAGAGACTACATTCACTAACATCAACTA
>JAXQQM020089532.1:0-34636 GCA_034641835.2 Pinus albicaulis
AGTCCATGAAGTCATTATATTTTCACATCTGAAGATTGGAACCCAAATATCCATCCAGAAAAGTGGAAGTCCCACCCCAGACAGTGATAGAAAAATACCCCATGTCACATACGGGGACTTGATATAAAACCCAGTAACGGTCCACATGGAGATTATCGACAATCTGAGAAAGCATCCAAATATGCCCGAGGCATCTATAAGAAAGTGAAATAGCAGTATGTAGAATAGTAAAGCAACAGATAGAGTACCAACGTCCATTGTTCCAAATACAAATTAAAGTATCCAAAATCCTGCAACAGAGAAAAACGCTAATCATGTGAGGAGTGTGATATGTCCAAAATATAAAAAGACCATCAGACCATATCAATAAACCAGCAACATAGACCAGCATAGCTGGTTTTGAAGGTAGAGTGATAAACATTAATATATTTTTTTTCACAAGAGAAAAAACATTGTTTTGAATATATTATATGAAGTAAAGCAGTCCATGAAGTCATTACATTTTCACATCTGAAGATTGGAACCCAAATATCCATCCAGAAAAGTGGAAGTCCCACCCCAGACAGTGATAGAAAAATGCCCCATGTCACATACAGGGACTTGATATAAAACCCAGTAACGGTCCACATGGAGATTATCGACAATCTGAGAAAGCATCCAAATATGCCCAAGGCATCTATAAGAAAGTGAAATAGATGTAGAATAGTAAAGCAACAGATAGAGTACCGACGTCCATTGTTCCAAATACAAATTAAAGTACCCAAAATCCTTGAACAGAGAAAAACGCTAATCATGTGAGGAGTGTGATATGTCCAAAATATAAAAATACCATCATACCATATCAATAAACCGACAACATAGACCAGCATCGCTAGTTTTGAAGGCAGAGTGATAAACATTAATCATTTTTTTTTCACAAGAGAAAAAATGTTGTTTTGAATATATTATATGAAGTAAAACAGTCCATGAAGTCATTACATTTTCACATCTGAAGATTGGAACCCAAATATCCATACAAAAAATCATACAAAATATCTCATAACAAATTGAGATATTATCTAGGATAACTAATAAGTATTTTACAACAATATAGAGACAGATGGTCTCGTAGATAAGAAAAATGATAACTGATGTTGTGTTGTTTCATTCTTTTAAGAATGTGTTGGAGGCAGGTCCTATATCTTGGCTTGCTGCTGTCCTCTTCAGTAATTCTATGTTGATTATTTCGTTTCACTGATACTCTTTAACTGCTCTGATACTCTTTGACCTTTGTTCATCCTTTTATCCTTTTTATCATGATATATTGTGGTAAATAGGCAAAAATTTATGTAAGGATAATTTTTTACAAAAGTTCCATCATTTCTTCCCACCATTGAACTTCTGGCACTCTGGTCCTTTGCAACTTTCTTAGTGTTTCATCGGCCTCAGTACATCTGAAGAAATCAGGCTGATTTGGGAACAAATGATTTACTTCATGCTCAAGATAAAATAAATTCTCCAATCTGTCATGAAGGTTTTTCCCTGTAGGCAATGCTGCTGTTGATGAACTGGTTGAAGAACTAGCTTGATTATCGGCATATTTGTCCAATTTTTCAACATAACTATCAAGGTCCATTAGCTTATCTTCTGCAACTATAGGACTGGGCAATCCTCTATTTAACAAAATATTCAATCTTTCTCTGAAGGCAGTGATTTCTTCTTGCATATCTGAGCACCTTCGTTCTAAATTCTGTACCAGAGTTCTTTTAGTAAAAACTCTCTTTATTTCCAGAATTGTTCCGGTCCTGTCCTGAATACCAATTTCTGCAAGTTGATTCTTAGTCTGAGTATTCAAAAAATGTATAAGTCTATTAGCCTCTTCTGGCATATTTCCCAACTCTTGTCTTGATCTCTCAATCTCATCCAGAGCCAATTTAACTAAGTTATTCTGTTCATCCATTATCTGAATTGAGGACCAAACATCCTTTATTGATTGAATGATATTATCCCAAATAATTTCATTTATTTCTTTTAAAGGTTTCTCCAATGTGAGATCCTTTTCCAATGCTTTGACTATTTTTTCTAATTTGTTCACTTCTCTTGTTTTATCAGCAACACTCATTTTTGAAAGATCATATTTATGTTCTAGAGTGGCAAATTGTTCCTTTGTTTTGTGAAGCTATATGGCCTGAATGTTCATATATTCCATTGACTTTGTTAATTCATCAGTGTTCAAATTTGCAGTGTTGCTCTGTGACAATTCTGCTGGCTGACCTGTTGTTGTTGTACCTGTCACTACTCCTGCTGTAGATACTAGAATATTTGCCTGCTTATATTTTAATGCATTCTAAAGCTCTTTTTCAGTTGTAGTAAGTTTCTCATTCAATTTTAAGAGCAAATCCATTATTTCTTCCTCAGAATTTTGTTTGATGATTTCTGCAGTCTGTGGATGTCTTGAGGCCGGTAACTTTAATTGTTTTCTCAGAGCTGCAATATCATCATCTTTTCTCTTGATCAAAACTTCAATACCTTTCACATCTTTAGGATTATGACCCAAACCAATGATTATTTCCTCTAAAGTTTTGATTCTATTATCCTTAGCCTGGGAGGAGGCTTTTTCAAGCTGCAACTGTGTATTAGTATTATCCAAAGAATCCTGCAACTTATGGGTCATCATTGATTTATCCATCAGAGTAGAATAAATCATCTCACCTATTTTCTTGTGTAGCTCAATTTGATCTAAAGGATGGATATCCTTTGCTAAGACTTCAAAATTAGTCCTAACGTAATCTGCAGCTGTCTGAGGCTGCTGCACCTTGGGCTTCAAATGGCTCATTAACATCTTACCCTGTTGGATGTCATAAGCTAACATCAATCTTTCTTGATTTTTCGGAGCCATCTTCAAAAATTGGTTGTACACTTGAAGTCTAAGTGGATCGTTCCTGGCCTTTATATTGATGAATGTTATTTTGATGTCCCAGGCAGTTTTTACTGGAGGTTTGAAAGAAGATATTTCTGCACTTTGTTGCCTCTGTATTTCCTATTTTTGAAAATTAGTGGATGTCCCACTACCTGTACCTGTTTGCTGACTGTCTTCTCTTCCCTAGCTATCAGGGATTTCCTGAAATGATTCATCTTCTGGAAGGGGAGTTAATTTCTGCCTTTTAACATCTTGCTGTTCAGAAGAGCCACCAATAGGAGTAGTTGTTTCAGCCTCTCTCTTTTTTCCCTTTTCTATATTTAGAGGAGTTTGTAAAATAGAAATTTTTGGCTCACTGATCTGAGTAGGAGGAATTTTTCCTTGACCTTGTTCTTTAGAAGTCTCTGGTTGCTCTGTCATTATGAATTTTTCAATTATTTGTATATCAGGCTCCTTTTATTTTCCTTTAGATTCTACTACTACTGTAATAATATCCTGCAAATTTTGTTGTAAAGTCCTGGCTGAAGAAGATCCCTGCACCTGTCCAAAAGATTCTAGGTCAAGTATCTTTTCAAGATCTTTCATTACATTTTCAACATTGACTTGCTCACTATCATTTTCAACCAATGTCCCTTCTGTCCATTCATCCATATTAGCATATTGTTCTATTTCTGGGATTCTTTGATGGATGTATGGTGACTGTTTATTTTTCATTCTTCTATCACAGATAAAGTTGTTTGGATCATAAGGCACCCAATAGAAACTCTTTTGTAGTCTGAGATAGTCTTCTAAAATCCTTTCGGCTTCCTTTCCAGCTTCCCTAGAGTTACAAATGAAGGGACCTAATTGGCTCTTGATCCTGAGTTGAGCCTTTTTCTTTGCATTGCAAAAATAAATTATATCTGAATTATTCATCCGCCTGAAATATTCTAATGCAAAGAGTATCATTGGGACATACTTGGGAAGTTTGAATGGGCATAATTCACATCCATATATCCTGATCTCTGTGTAGTTTTGATATAGGTACCAGTCACCTATCTTGTAATGCTTTGAGAGCTGAAGGATTTTCTTGATTTCATTATTAATTCTAGGAGGAGAGACTCCTGTCAACAAGGTAGTTGCAGGATGAACAAAAAGGTCGACAAACTCATTATAGGAATAAGGAGAATCAGAGGAATTGTGAGTAATGGCAGACCAAAAGATGACTGACCTAGGATTCCCTTTGTCATCAAGTTTCTTAACATAAAAAGGGAAATTTTCTGACTGAAAGTAAATCATGAGATGATATATGACAGAAGAATACTTAAATACTCTCTCATTCTCAAATCTCATGAAATGATCATGGATTTTGTCAGCAATATAAGATGCAAAATCATACTTGACAGCAGGAGGTTGTCCAGGGGTAAAAATGGATAACAATACTAGGGTTAACTGATCAACATACTCACTAGTATTGAAGCCCATTATGGAATATATCATGTTTAAAATAACTCTACCCTCATCAGTAAAGAAAGTATAACCATAAGGGGGAGGGTTTTTAGGCTGATGCTCTGGTAACATGAAGGTTTGGCATGGGCGGTTTAACTCTTCATGGGATAACTTAGTAGATTTCTCAAGTAATTCAAACATGGACAGGGGAGTGAGAGCTTGACCAGGTTGGAATTGTAGCATTTCATTTATGGACTGAGCAGTTATTGGGAAAAGGACATTTTGACTTGGGGATAAAACTGCTCGTTCGTTGGGATCATAATTTGCGTAGCAATAATGGATTAACTCAGGAAAAATATGGACTAAGGGGACAAGGTACATAGGAATATTTGATTCCCAAAGTCCAAAGATGTCAGAACCAGTCAAATAATTGTCTCTGCGACGGCAAAATATTCGAAGAGGATTCTCACTGAGACGCAAGTCTTTAATTTGAAAATCCATATCGGCTAAAGGAAAATAATCCAAGTCCTTATGAGGGGCATTGATGGGCACGACATTCAAAGCTACAGGAACTTCCATTTCTGGTTCTTGTGGATTCAGAAATGGAATTTCGGGGTTTTTGTGGAAAAGGGGCACAATTACCAGTTTTGGGAATATAATTGCAGTTCTGGGAACGAAAAAGACCAAACTAAACTTCTTTTCAGACCTTAGTGCAGAATTAAAACTAAAACCAGGATTTTTTACAGAGTTTAGCAGGGAATTGGAATAAATACCTGTTTACAGGAAATGAAACATGTTTAAACAGGCGCTGGTTATGACAGAAGAACCCTCAAATACTCGGCTTCAATTCTCTTCAGCAAGGTAACGGTCAGCAAGCGTTAACAGTTGGTTTTTGAATTTTGTTGCATGGAAGACTGGCTAGCACACGGAACAATGAAAATGACGCAGACGCAATTTGTTTTATTTACAAAGTCAAAAGGGTGGCGGGTTTTGATTGATGACGTCAGCATGTACGATGGTTTCGTCACAGAGGGATAGGAGCGGATCTTTGTTTGGGCCGCTCGCGCAGTGGAAATTCGGACCTGAAAAATATTAGGGCAAATTCGATAAGACATTCGCGTCACAACTCTCCCTCCGTACGCTAGCCAACTTCGGACCCGAAAAAGATTGGGGCGGAATTCATTTGGTTTTCGCGTCACAAAATTGGCCGACGTCAGCAGGCTATTTTGGAACGCGAATTTGGTTTGAATTATGGTTTATCACTGTTTGAAGTCCGACGGGCTCGACTTAAGAACAATTTTGTTTGATCCCATCTTATAAAATTTGTGTTGGTTTTCTTTGATAATACACATATTTATAATAAATCATGGAAATACCACACTAGTAAACATGTGGAAAAGTTATATAAATTATTGAGAACAATCATTTTTATGTAAAAATATCCAAATGTGCTTTTGGGAAATAAGAATTCGAGTATTTGGTTCATATTGTTTTAAGGGAAGGAGTGAAGTTGGAGCCTCAAAAGATGCAAGCTATTACAAAATGACCTATTCCTAAGAAAATCAAGGTTCTTAGAAGATTTTTTAGACTTTCATGATATTATTGATCATTTGTTAAGAATTATGCATGCATTTCAAGTCCACTCACATATCTCTTGAAGAAAATATCATTTATATGGAATGATGAGGCTACTTTGGCATTCTCTCTTTTAATGGATGCCATGTCTTCTACACCAACATCGGTTGCACCTACTTTGGTAAAACATTCATAGTAGAGTGTGAGGCACTAGGGCAAGGAATTTACGTAACATTAACACAATAAGGGATATCATTGGCTTTTAAAAGCAAGGAATTCAAAGAAAATATTTGGTGAAATCTACGTATGAAAAATAAATGGAAGCAATATTACATGCAATAAAAAATGGAGATAGTATATCATTGGGAGGTACTTTAAAGTCAAGATATACCATGATAGCATAAAGTATTTTTTGAAGCTATGATTTTCATTAGAAGATTAACAAAAATGAGGAGAAAAAAGGAAAAGTTTTAATTTTGAGATAATCTGCAAAAAGGGTAAAGAAAATTTAGTACATGATGCTCTTTCTAAAATAGAAGAGGCCTCAAATTTATATCCAATTACATTTTCTATTCCTAGGTGGCTAGAAGAAGCTTGCCATAATGGAAAAATGACAATAGTACTAAACAAAAACTAAAATTTATAAAGGATGGTATGAACTCTATGGAGCATTGGGAGTGAAAGAGAGATATACTTTGGTGCAAATGTAGAATATTTTTATGCACGCAAGCATATTTGAATAAAAAATATTAAGGGAGTCCCATGTCTCTCTGATGGTAGGACGCAGGGTTCCTTAAAACATCTCAAAGGATCAAAAAATATATTTTTGGAAGGAATGAAGAAAGATATTCAAAATTTTGTAAGAGAAGGTCAGGTTTGCATAATAAATAAAAGAGAGATAGTAAAATCTCTAGGGTTACTTCAACCATTCCACATGCATATTCAAAGACTAGAAGATATATCAATAGACTTTATTACAGGGTTACTGAAATATAAAGGTAAGTATTACATTTTTGTGGTCATTTATATAGACAAATTTTGTAGATTTTTTTGTAGAGCTCAAAGTACATAAACAACAAGCCAAGTGGTAGAAGTGTCCGTGAAAGAAATTCATAGTCTTCATGGTTTTCCTAAAGTAATAGTAACAAGAAAATTTTGGAAATAATTATTTAATATGAGTGGAGAAACACTAACTGCCATGAGTTCTACATATCAAACACAATCAAATGGTCAAACAAAAATAGTTAACAAATGTTTTTAAGGTTATCTACAATGTTACTCTTTAGAAAATCAATCTTAATGGATGAAGTGGGTTCGTCAAGGAAGAATGGTAATATGATACTACCTATCACACATCTACTAAAATTTCCCCATTTAAGGCCCTTTATGGATATCCAACTCCTAGTATCTCATAATTTTTGCAAGATAAGTCCAAAGTATAGGAAGCAAAGTCACATATGGAAAATACTAAAGAAACTTTGAAAATTATTATGGAAAACCTTCAAATGACATGAAACATGATAAAACAACAAGGGGAACAACATTGAAGTGAAAGATAATTTGAGGAGGGTAATTGGGTATTTTTTTAGATTATAGCATTATAAGCAATCTTCATTCAAGAAAAAGAAGAATAAAGAATTAGCTCAAAAATGCAATGTGGAAAAATTCGAAGTCGGGATTAAATCGGCAAGGGTCCAAAAGTTGAAATACTTGATAAAGTCGGGAGTTTTTTGAAAAAGTCGGAAAAACTAAAAAAATACAAAAATATTCATTTTTGGAAAAAATCCTGATTTTTTCAAAAAAAATTAAAAAATTATTAAAGAAACTACCTCACTCAAGATTTTTTCGAAAAATTCGGCAAAAAGTCGGGACTTCGAGGATAAAATCGCGACTTTTTCAGGGATGAAAAATTCGGCAAAAATTCGGCCAATAAAGTCGGCTCCGGGAAAAATTCGGGATTTTTTCAAAAAGTCGGGACTTTTTGCCGACTTTTTCCACACTGCAAAACTGTTATGGCCCTAAATAATTATTCATAGGATTGCACAAGTGGTATAAAAGTTATATTTTCCTTCTTCTTGCATTCATAAGGTTTTTCATGTATCTTGCCTAAAAAAGGTTTTGGGAAAAAATATGCCAATGTAAATAGAACTTCAAAAATTAGATGAAGAATGAAAGTTGATTCTTGAACCACAAAAAGTTATAGATAAACATTCTATATCTCTTTGACATATAACCATTATGAAGTACCTAATCAAGTGGAAGAATATTCCTCTAGAAGAAGGTACATGGTAAAATGATCAATTCATGATGAAATACCCACGGCTAAAAGGTTCGTTTGAAGTTTTGACAAAGGTTTTGTTATATGTTTTATATAACGCGCGGCGGAATAGTTTTATTGTTTGTTAAGGTCCCACACAGTGATCAAATTTGAAGGGCAGATCCGAATTTCAATTAGAAGGGCATATATCTATGTCGCCCTTCCATAATGAAAAGCTTAAAAAAAAAAACTTTTCAATTGACCACAATAAATTATTTTTACATTTCATTTTCAGAAAGACAAAACCATCATTCTTTATATTAATAAAAGACTGTTACATATACAACAATGAAGAAGGCTCCATCTTTCATTGCTTAAATATCTCATTGGAAATTTCAACATAAGTCTTGAAGACACTATTATAAGAGTTTGGATACATACCACCGGGATATAGGAGATTCTTATGTGTCAGATTGTGTAATGCAATTTTGACTTTGTCTCACAAGGAGCAGCAGCATGGAGGTCTGGATTTTTCTTATAGAACTTTTATTATTATTATTTGAAACGTTGTTTATAGATATGAATACAACAATGAAATTATGAGCATGGTGGAAAATTAGTCAAGCTCATGATGCCAAACCATGATGATATAAGTTTGGAATTTAACATTTTTACATGTTAAAGACAAATAGTCAAAATCACTGACAACTTAGTATGCCATAATTAATAATCATTCACTGTTCACTTTTGTTAATAGGTTTATGTCACACGATGATGCAGGGGAATTAGGCACTAGCCAACAATGTAGGAGGTTTTTTCCACATGTTATGACTAGGAGGGTTCGAAAACATTTGAGTTGTAATAGCTAGGTGTCAATACCTCAGCTGACTATATTACTTAGACTAGTTAGAGTTGTAGGAGTCGAACAGTTTCAGTTAGTTGAATTATTATAATTAGACCTTTTGATTTCTAGAATGGTCCTCTCAGAGGAACCGAAGAGCCATATGTTATGTATATAAATTTTAATTCCTCGGATGAATAAAATTAGAGAGGGAAGAGGAGAGTAGAGAGGGGATTTCTGCAATAAACCTCTGTGTGTGAACAATTGTTTCCAGTTAAATGATTTCCAAGCTTAGTTGCCATTGAATTATCTCGAACTACTAATTGTGAAGAATTGTTTAACTGTGAGGCAATTGGGTACTGATAATTCCATTCTTCTGTCTTTGAATTCCCGTAAATTGTTGGATAACCCTGTGAACTCACCCCACCCGAAGGCGAGGTCTGTGTAGAGAACCGGGGTCGTGAACATTGTTCAAATATAAAAATCCCGCTTAATAAAGGGACAAGATTGTTTTTCTTTCGAAATCTGACCTGAGGATTGGACATGAGTTAACAAACAAAAGGATAGCGGAACCAGACTTGCACCCGTGGTCAAGCCTTGTACCAAAACCACGAGCGGAATCACAAAAGCGGGTTGCCCATATCGCATCGCTTTTGCGGAGTAGGCGGTATTTCCTATTCGCGAGCGATTCCATAGGGAATGCGACACGTGGCGAAGTGACCCCCGGAAAACCATCGTTTAACCCGCGCCATCGCACGTTAAAGCCCGACGTTGGAAGCCGAGCGAAATTGCCAAGAGTCGTTGATTTGGAGAAGGGCCATCGGACGGTGGTCGCACGTTGAACTTGCCCGGAGGTTAACTAAGGTGTGCGGAGGATAGCCAAGTACGATACGAGTGTTTGATTGGTTATTGATATATATAGGTGGGGCCGGAGTATAATGAAATTGTTTAATTAAACGATTTGCGGATAATTAGCATAAGTCTGGAGCGTGATTGTTGTAAGGCTGGGTGGTGAAATATAGAGCCGAAAGTTCATTACAAGTTATTTATTTAAAAAGAAACGTGGAATATAAATACAAAGTGTTGAAAGTTAAACATTGGTTATAAGGATTGGAGATAATATAAAGTCGGGAATATAAATTAAAGTCCAACCATTGTGGATAGTATTTATTTATCAAATTCTACGAATTTGATAAATAAACCCGAAGAAAGAAGAAGTCAATTAAGACTCATGCTGGAGGAAAAGAACAGGGTAAACCAAGGGAAAATCTTTACGACGGAAGCGATTGTGAACTTTGACTCTCCTTGGTCAATTTGGGTTGTTCGTCCTTGATCTCTTCTCTGGCATTTACTTGTATTGAAGATCACTATTCTCGGAATAAGGAGTTATTTTCTCCAAAAATAACCCTAGCCAAACATTGACAATGCATCAAGGATGTCTTTCTATGCTTCATAAGCACATATGTTCTACTTCTAAATCATGTCTTGGAAGTGGTTGTTTTGCTGGAAATTATTCACCAGTTGGTTTCATACCAAAGTCTTTATCACATTTTCAGCATCCAATACATGAAAAAGATAATGGTTTAAAACATCATAAATATTTGAAATTTTGCAAGAATTGTCTGGCACACTTTGAATATGAATTTTGAAGTCAAGTGCATGATGCTGTATAGGATCAAGTGTCATTTTGAATACCAAATGTTTCACAAGAAACTTCTCAACATGCTACCCTGCAGTAAGGATTAAATAACAATATTGCATCAACTATTTCCATAATAAAAGTGCACCTCGGCCATAAGACTAAACAACTACAAATGTTGTAGATCTAACAAGACCACACAATCAAATGTATTCCACAAGGCCAATATTGTATGTAAAATGAAAAGGAGTTTGCAACCAAAAATACCTTAGGCAACTAATTCAATTAGATACACCAAACCATCAGCAAAAAGGAAAACCAGCCTACTTGGCCCCAATATTTTCAACTTGGTCCTCTAATTCAACCAATAAAAAGGCCAAAACCATAGCATTGAGATACATTTCATTACACTGTCAATAACAATAAAATTTGACTCAGCCATAACCCTTTCCTTTTATTGTTGTGAAAAGCTTTATGCATTACTTTAATATTGAATTATGAACTGTAAAGGAACTTACAAAATGTGACATTACGAACCTGGTCAAGCGCACAAGCAAAAATATCTTGGACATGACCCTAGTTGACAAGTTGTATTTCTCATGATGCAAGAGGATTTGTACCTGCACTGCCAAGTCAATCAAAATCCATCATTATCTATACAATAAATACAAGTAATTGATGTAGTATTTTTTATTCTAAGATGCATTCTTATGATAATGTTAGAACATATGTTGAAAATGTCAAAACATACCTGAATAAGCTCCTCTTCATTTCAAGAACAATTTATTGGAGTCGCATGAACTTGAAACAAGCCTCCCACGATCTGAAAGAGTAGCAACTAAGTCAACAGTGACTTTTTTGTTGCTACGCTGGATCGAGGGAGGTTTGCTCCAAGATTAAATCGCTCCAATAAATTATTCTCTACTAAACAGGGCCAACCACGTGAAGGTGGAATCTCTTATGGCCCCTCCCCCCCCCACATCACTCTCAATTCCCCAATACCCGATCTATATTTCATTTTTTACTTTCATGAGCATAAAAAAAAATATTCAATAACTAATAAAAAAACAATTCAACAAAAAGTACACAAGGAAACATTGCAATTAATGCTTGACATAAAAATAGTATGATAAATGAGTTTTTTATATAGCGCAAAAAACGTTCCAAGTATGGTAACGTTTGTCTTATAATAATACAATATTTTACATTATCAAATTTTCTTTTTCTTCTTCCTATTTCTAAAGCTCCTAATTACATCATCAATATCATCATGCTCTACTCCTGTTTCATGCCTTTCGACCCGCATTGCTGACCTAGTTGCGTAGTCACGATGTCTGGTCTCATCCAGTGATGGGGCATCGCCTACAAAAACAGATAATATTAAATTTTAATTGTCAGTTTTTAAATATCATTGAACTAGTTCGGTAATATTAATAAAATAAATTGCGATGAGATTATTTACCTGGTGCACCAGTTGTCGCCGCTGACCTAGTTGCGTAGTCACGATGTCTGGTCTCATCCAGTGACGGGGCATCGCCTACAAAAAAAGATAATATTAAATTTTAATTGTCAGTTTTTAAATATCATTGAACTAGTTAGGTAATATTAATAAAAAAAATTGCAATGAGATTATTTACCTGGTGCACCAGTTGTCTCCGCTGACCTAGTTGCATTGTCACGATGTCTAGTCTCATCCAATGACGGGGCATCGCCTACAAAAATAGATAATATTAAATTTTAATTGTCAGTTTTTAAATATCATTGAACTAGTTCGGTAATATTAATAAAAAAAATTGCAATGAGATTATTTACCTGGTGCACCAGTTGTCGTCGCTGACCTAGTTGAGTAGTCACGATGTCTGGTCTCATCCAGTGACGGGGCATCGCCTACAAAAACAGATAATATTAAATTTTAATTGTCAGTTTTTAAATATCATTGAACTAGTTCGGTAATATTAATAAAAAAAATTACAATGAGATTATTTACCTGGTGCACCAGTTGTCGCCGCTGACCTAGTTGCATTGTCACGATGTCTGGTCTCATCCAGTGACGGGGCATCGCCTCCAAAAGCAGATAATAATTAAATTTTAATTATCAGTTTTTAAATATCATTGAACTAGTTCGGTAATATTAATAAAAAAAATTGCAATGAGATTATTTACCTGGTGCACCAGTTGTCGCCGTTGGGACTGTTGCCCTGTCTTCCTCTCTGGTGGTAAGATCCTCAAAGGAAACATTCTCTGTCATTTAAACAAAAAACGTTATAAGGACAACCATCAAGGTATAATTAGAAAAAATTATAAGTGGAAATTAATTACCGTCACGACCCTCACTGATAGTAGCATTGTCGCCCTGGTCCCCACTACAATGATCAGGTTGCACGTGAGGATCATCTACATCTGGCTCTAAAACTGGGTTATTTGCCTCGTCGGTAGTGCTGCTCACCTGATTTAAACAAAGTTATTAGACATTAAATTTATGGACGAAAACAAACATGTTAGAAGGTGAATGTTTTACCTTATCGGACATGGATCTTCAGGACTGCCCAAAGCTTGTGCGGCATTCAACTACGGCAATGTGTGAAATGGAGACGATATTTTTATCTTCTCTGTGGTTCTGCTGACAAATCATCTCATTATATATTGTTTGTTTTAATCTGTTAATAGGGTTAAAAAACGATAAGTGATAATTAAATTTGAAGATGTTTTAAGCTACTTAATTTATAATTGATAAATTTAATCAATGCGCCTGGTCTGTTCATAGTATTACTTTTAATCTAGCTTTGGTTGCCTTTGAGGTGTTAGGAAACCTAGCATCAAAAGATTAAATCCAGATATGACGTAGCACACTTTTATTTTAGACATAGAGAAAATTCAAGCTATTGAATTAAAGTTGTAATTTACCTTGCGGGTCCAGTTGGCATTTTTCCTTCTTTCTTTGCCCTTTTCTCTTTTTCGTCATGGATGAGTGCTCTCCACTCACTCTCTGGAACTGTGAGAGGACGCTCATATCTAGGGTTAAATTGCAATTGCGTCCTATAGGTGTCCCTAGTATATTTCAAATATTTGCCGGCTACCCGAGCCACCGCTGTTCTGTCAAATGTGCCAACCCCAAAAAGGGCTTCTAGATAATCTAGAAGTTCTTTTTTCAGGTTGGAACTCTGGGAATTCCACCCTATGCGTATGGTTGGGCCAAAAATTACCAACGAATGGCTCTCCAGATACCTGTAGAACTCATTGTTTCCTACACACAAAAAAAGAAGAAGAAGAAGAAGAAGAAGATATTATCATTAATTTAAAAATAAAAATCATGATAAATATGTTTTAGATAAAGTACATGAAATAGTTAAAATATTAAAATTTACCTGGGAGTTGTACATGCTTTATAGGGACACCTTCATAGTTCACCAACAACGTGCCATTAATGGTCCCTGTGGAGCTGACACGTGTAGCTCCAGGAAACGCAATAATGTAGTTGGCCATATCAACCTCATCATTGCCAACACGTTCAGCAGTTGGCTGGGTGTCTGCTTGGGCAGGGTGTGTTTCTTGGCTAGCACCTAAAGGAGTAGAAGGTGTACGAGAGGGTTGTTGGGCAATCTCTTGCCCTTGTGTCCCACTACCACCAACACCGGGTTCAGCAAATGCCAGAAGACGCTACATACAAAAGAACTTTTTGTTAGTTTAGTCAATGTAAAAATTAAAAATCAAACTATCACAATTCATCTCATGCAGAACACAAAAAATATCCTTTTGACTTTTTATTATTACCTGATATCTTTCTAGCTGGCTCATAAGTTGTTTTATCTTCTCTTCTGTTTCAGGTGTTTGAGGCGCGTCTATCAAAGTATTAAATTCCAACCTTGCATTTCGTGCCTTTTTTCGCAACAAGAACACTGGAGATAGGGATGAAGAAAGCTCTTCCTCAAAGAGGGAATCATCAGGCGTACCATGGCTAGGTGTCTGCATATTTGAACAAAATTAATATTATTTCAATTATGTAAATAACTAAAATATCTGAAGATAGAGCAATGCTGGCACTTTACATGTTCTTCCGCTGGCCTCTTTCCGCGATCATCCCGTCTCGGGGTTGTTCCTGCACTGCTCTGATCAGTCTACCACATTGCAATAAAATTATAAATGTAAAAACTTGAAAACAATACCTAACTTGAAAACACAAAATGAAAACTGAAATAATTTCTAATAAGACACCGGAAGACAGAGTTAGAGTTTCAAATATGCCTTGCATTGAATTCAGTCCTGGAAACATGTCATTGCACATTAAGGCACCCAAACAAGAGACGAGTTGACAATGAAGACCTTGTTGAATATATTGTTGGAGCAACTTCTAGTAAACTTGTTGTGAAGACCTTGAGGACATTTTTGGAGCAACATTGTTGAAGCTGATGGTATAGCATTGTTGGAGACGATATTGAAGGGCCTTGAAGTGAAGCTTTTGGAGAAACTATTGAAAAATCCTTAGAGAATTTAAGTAAGGCACTTTCTATCTTCCATCACCTTTTTCCTTTCAATATCCTTTAAACGATTTTGTTGATATTTAATGTTTGAAATCACGTTATAATTCCTTGATTATATGTGTTTGGGGACTAGAAAAATTTCACACTAAACCATGCAAACTTAAAAGTAACTTAACAGATCCATAAAGTAATAATAATCATAATTCCTAATTTCCTATTGTACGATATGATGCAAATTATTCAAACATGAAGCAATGAAGACATGCAATGTCTGAATTTCAAGATTGATGGACCAATACAAGAAGTTAGAAACTACAACTTTGATTCAATACTCTGTGTCCTAACTCCATGAAGGAATCTAGTTTGTAGTACAGAACATGCATCGTGTATTATCAATTCTTAATTGACAACAACTAAAGGTCATCTACCTCATCAATTCCTTCCCATTTGTGTTTTTATGTTATATTCCTTATAAAAGTGTCAAATTTCTCTCAAAGTAAGCAACCACTGAATAAAATAAAAAATAGTTGAGATATGATTGAGAAATGGTCATTTATTTCTTGAAAGGATCTTCACGATTTCTTTGGTTGTTTTTCATCTCAAGAAACAAGAAATGACCTAAGAAACTATCGTGATGTAATATAAGAAACAACACGATGCAATGGCCATTTCAAAGCCAAATGATGTCCATTGAGGACATGGCCTTTATTTGGTTCCTGTTTCATAGGAGTTTTGGGAGCATAGACCGCGTTGCAGTTCTAAAAATAATCCTCAAGTGTCAAAAAAACTTCACAATATGTTCTACTATAAAGCCTTTTGGGATACCTGAAATAATATATGTATCATTGATGACTTTTAAAGTATGAAAAGATCCGGAGGGAAAGGAAATCAATGGAAGAGTGATCCACCAATGAGAACCTAGAATTTAGCATCAGATGAGTTAGAGTCTAGGAAATTGAAACCCTATAATTTTAATTAGTGATGAAGGACATCACACAGGTAATTATATTTTCATGTAGAATAATCTGTTAATTCAAATTTAAACTACATAATATGAAAGGCATACCATAAATTTTTCCACGTAAGTCCAAACAACCTATAAAAGGGAAAACCTTCTTTTTCCATGGGAAATAATTTACCTTTCCTTTTTCAAGACAATCTAAATCAAAAAAAATATGAACTATACTGCACACATTCTTGGATAATGTGAAAGTGGAAAAGGAATACCCTACACAAGTGATGCACACATGTACATTTGAACACTAATAGATTTTTCTAGTTGAAATGCAATGCTTGTTTTCATTTAAATGTAGGGTTTTTAAAGCAGGGAGAAATAATGGCTGCCAAATTAATAAGCGTTTCTTTGGGAAAAATTTAAATCTTGTATTGGGTGATGAAGATAATAGAGGGTATTGAATCTTGATTCTTGACGTCTAGAGAGAACCATACAGCCTAACACAATCCAATAGAATTGACCAAAAAAACCCAAATAGAGTCAACCCTACTATAGGAGGAAGGGCCTGCAGTAAGAACTTACCATTTTGCAAGAGCTGAGGGCGAATGCTGTTCTGCAAGAGCTGAGGGCGAATGTTGTTATAAAAGAGCTGAGGGCGAATCCATGGTGAATGTTGTTCTGCAAGAGCTCAGGGCGAATGCTGAGGGCGAATGCTGTTCTGCAAGAGCTCAGGACGAATGCTGAAGGCGAATGCTGTTCTGCAAGAGCTGAGGGCGAATGTTGAGGGTGAATGTTGTTCTGCAAGAGCGGAGGGCGAATGCGCGCGTGATATCAGACGTTAATGTAGCACACATGTACATTTGAACACTAATAGATTTTTGTAGTTGAAATGCAATGCTTGTTTTCATTTAAATGTAGGGTTTTTAAAGCGGGGAGAAATAATGGCTGCCAAATTAATAAGCGTTTCTTTGGGAAAAATTTAAATCTTGTATTGGGTGATGAAGATAATAGAGGGTATTGAATCTTGATTCTTGACATCTACAGAGAACCCTACAGCCTAACACAATCCAATGGAATTGACCAAAAAAAACCCAAATAGAGTCAACCCTACTATAGGAGGAAGGGCCTGCAGTAAGAACTTACCATTTTGCAAGAGCTGAGGGTGAATGCTGTTCTGCAAGAGCTGAGGGCGAATGCTGAGGGCGAATGCTGAGGGAAAATGCTGTTCTGCAAGAGCTGAGCGCGAATGCTGAGGGAAAATGATGTTCTGCAAGAGCAGAGGGCGAATGTGCGCGTGATATCAAACGTTAATGTAGCTATTGCAACAAATACGAAACAATAAAATCATTTTTATGTAGCGCGCATATAAGTTTCAAATTTTTATGTAGCGCCCATATAAGTTTGGTATTTTTATGTAGCGCGAAAATAACTGTCGCTATACCGACGGTGGAAAAGGCGTCGCTATTAAGACGGGTGCCTCCAAACGTCGCAATGGCGACACCTAGACATTGTGTCGCAGTTGCGACGTTTAGAGTCGTCCCAATAGCGACGCTTTGGGCCATGGTGTCGCAATTGCGACGTCTTCCTCTAAACGTCGCAATTGCGACACGTTTTAAAGTGTCGGTATTGCGACACTTTTCTATAGACATCGGTATAGCGACGGTTTCGGGCGGGATGGAAAAAATTTGGGAAAATTTCCGACATTTGGTCAAAAGCGTCGGAAACAAGTGTCGGAATTTCCGCCAAATGTAGTAGTGTGTTGTCTTATCTTTTGGTCCTGATAATCTTGCCAAAACATAGGAACCCAAACAACCATTATGGCTCGAGAGCCCCTACGGAGATGAAGACTGTATGGTTCCTTTGTTGACATTAGAACAGTCTCGAGGTCTCCAGGAACAGTCCGATGAACATATCTTGCACCAGTTTTTATCTCACAGTTCTTGTATCAATTATCCTATTTATTTTAATGCTTACCATCATGTTTTCAGTGATTATTTCCAGAAGGCCTGCCATCCAATTTTGTTCGCATATTTGGCAGCAATAGAGGAGAGCCATGAACTTGCCACAGAGCCTGTAGAAATCACTAAAGGAAAGACCTTACTCATTGGTACAGAATTGACTACAGAAAAAAAACAATAGTTGATGGGTATGATTTGTGAGAAATCTGGATCGTTTTCTTGGGATTACCTGGACATGTGGGGCATCAATCCAGACACATGCATCCACCATATTTACACTAATGAAGAGATGAGACCCGTCTAACAGCCACAAAGGCGAATGAACCCAACATTAAAATATATTGTCAAAGAAGAGCTTCAGAAACTCCTAGTTGCAGAATTCATCTATCACATTTCAGACAGTAGATGGGTGTCACCTCTGGTGGTGGTGCTGAAAAAGAATAGAAAGTGGCATATCTGTGTTGACTACAAAGAGCTAAACAAGGCCACATTTCGCAACTACTCCCCCCTGCCATTCATTGATGAGGTACTCGATACGCTCTCAGGTAATAAATATTTCTCTTTTCTAGATGGGTACAGTGGATATAATCAAATCCAGATAGCTGAAGAAGATCAAGAAAAGACTACATTTACATGCCCTTGGGGGACCTATGCATATAGAGTCCTCCCCTTTGGTATTTGTAATTCCCCAGCCACGTTTCAAAGAGTTGTACTTGCCATTTTCTCTGATTTGGTCCATGACTGTGTAGAGGTCTATATGGATGACTTCACAGTCTATGGAGATGATTTTGGTCAAGCTTTGACCAACTTAGAAAAAGTGTTGATTCGTTGTCAAGAAGCAAACCTGGCCCTCAGTAGTGATAAATGTAGAATGATGAAAACTAAGGGAATAGTTCTAGGTCATCATGTATCATTAGAAGGAGTTAAATTTGATCCAGCAAAGATCAAGGTAATCTCACATATTCCTATTCCCATTTCACAAAAAGAGGTAAGAATGTTCTTGGGACATGCAGGTTACTATCGTCATTTTATCGAAAATTTTACTAAGATTGCAACACCATTATTTAAGTTATTGACTAAATATGTTGACTTTGTATGGGATGTCAATTGTCAACAGGCCTTTCAAATACTAAAGGATAGATTGTCTACCGCTTCGGTGTTAAGAGGACCGAACTGGTCCTTGCCATTTCACATATGTACCGATGCTTCAGACACTGCACTAGGAGTAGTTTTGGGAAAAAGGGAACATTTCTATCATTATGTTATCTATTTTATTAGAAAAAAATATTTCCCCTGCTGAATTAAATTATACAGTCACTCAGAAAGAATTGTTATCAGTTTTGCATGCTATAGGGAAGTTTAGGCATTACATTACTGGTTATGAGACTTTTGTCTGTATCGATCATTCTAACATTAGGTTTTTAATGAATAAACCAATTACTAATGGTAGAATAACTAGATGGTTGTTGCTTTTACAAGAATTTAATATAACTGTAATCGATAGGCCTAGAAGAGATAATTTAGTAGCTTATGTTTTGTCTCGTTTGAATATTGGACAAGGAAGCATGAAAACTCCAGTACGCGATGAATTCCCAGATGAAGCACTATTTGACATTTCTTCCATCACTAGTCCTTGGTTCGCCAATTTTGCAAATTATTTGTGTTAGGGAAATTACCTCAGAGCATGTCTGCTCGGGAAAAAACATAACATTGTGTAGCGCAGTGCTAATTACTCCTGGATCGAGGGAGATTTGTTCTACACAGGGCCAAACCTGATCATGAGGCGGTGTGTGCGGGAAGATGAAATGTACGATTTTTTGAGAGCCTCCCACAACAAGCCTTGCGAGGGGCATTTTGACGACAAAAAAACCGCATAAAAGGTTCTCCGTACTGGGTATTATTGGCCCTTTCTCTTTAAAAATGCCAAGAAGTTTGTCTCCAGTTGTGATGCTTTCTAGTGGATGGGGAGACCAATTTCCTCTGACGATATGCCTCTTCAACCTCAGGTAGCCATTGAACCATTTGAGAAGTGGGCATCGGATTTTGTAGCACCCATCTCCCCAATGTCGAAAAATAAGAAATAAATTTTGGTATGCAACGATTACGTCACCAAGTGGGTGGAGTCGAAGGCATTATATGCTGCCACGGAAAATGCGGTAGTATAGTTTTTGTTCGAAGACATCTTTACGAGATTCAATGTACCACGCGAGATTGTCATAGACCAAGGTATGCAATTCACATCAAAATTGGTCAAGGCACTCACTGAGACGTATCATATTAAACATCGTAAATATACACCTTACCACCCTCAAGCTAATAGGCAAGTGGAATCCACAAACAAAGTCTTGGAATCCATCCTCAAAAAAACCATTCAACTGCACCATAAGCACTGGATGGACAAGTTATTAGAAGCATTATGGGCTTACAGGATTTCTTGGAGAAACGTGACAGGACACACCCCGTATGAGCTAGTCTACGGGAAACAAGTAATTTTACCCATCAAGTTCCAAGTAAAGACATTTAGGACCATCGCTCAATTGGTAATGAATCTGAATAAAGCCCAAGAGCAGAGGTTGATGCAGCTAAATGAGCTCGATGAGATCCGATAGGACGCATATCACAAAACCTCGCTGGTACAGGATCAAAGAGCTCGATGGCATGATAAGTTCATCAAAAATAAAGTCTTCCATGTAGGCGACTGGGACGTGTTGTATGAAAGTAAGTTCAAACACTTCAAAGGACTTTCAGAAGGATCCAGGACTAGAGCTGGTTCATGGAGATGACTAGCCTCTTGCTGGATCAGTCGATTGATTTTCTCTCTCCCTCTCTCTCTCTCTCTCTCTATATATATATATATATATATATATATATAGATTAACCAATGGACTGTCAATTTCCATATCTACAGGTGGTTCTCCCCATAGTCCATGTAGAATAAAGGAGAAATTTGGCAGGAGTGGGTTTATTCCTTTATCCAGGCCTGGCGGATTATTTATGGAAAAGGAATAGTTGGAGTCTTCTTTAGATGTCTTCAAACTCTTGAAAAATGAATCTCTCGAGCACTGACTAATCCAGGCTTGTAAAATTTATGGACCAGTGGAAGTTTAGGGATTCCTTGGGCATAGAATTGTTCTTTTCTGGGCCCAAGGAAATAACTACAGAAAGGAAACTCCCTGGAGTCTTCTATGGGCAACTTGGACTCTCTAAATATGAATGCCCCGAGCAAGAAATACCTTAGGCTCGATAAAACAATAAGGTGGTGGTAGCCTAGGGATCCCATGGGTATGGAATTATTATTTTCTGGGCCCACTAGAATAACTATGGAAAAGAAGCCCCCCTGGAGCCTTATTTTAGGACATTTAAAGCTCCCTAAATAGAAATGCCCCAGGCAGTTATTATCTCAGGCCTGGTTAAAATCCATGAGATGGTTGATAGGTTCCAGTGCCACCTCACAAAACAGAGTGGCACTTTGTTAGAGAAATTGGAGATTTTATGTTATGTTCTTCACAAAAACTAGCTCCATGCTTGAGTTACTCTGAATTTTTCATCTTTGTACCTAGACATTCAATACTGGACCAAAATCTTCTTTTGGAAATTTGTTTTCTAGAAGCTACAAAATGGTCATGAATAGTCTATGGTACCAATGAACTGTGAAAATATCTATTTTTAATAGTAGCACAATATTGGAATCGCAGCCTAGGCCTAAAAGTCTAATTGATCTAGATATCACTACTTGCTGCAAATTTTACTGTTGACCATGATCGTCATTAAAGCAGAAGCTACATCTCGAACAATAGACCTGCTCCTGTATTTATAAGATATGATGTTATTTTCATGCCCAATATCATTTAAGTGACAAAGGTATGTGCTTAATTTGCTTAATTTAGTTATAGGTAGTTTAAATGATTATTACAAGTACATGCTGTCTACCAGATTCCCTATGCCTCTACCTTCATTTTTTCCTTCCAAAACAATTAAAATCCTAAATCCCAGAATCACCCATTCCCTTCAAAATCCTATCCACCCATGTCCAAACTTCATATGATTACAGGTGATGATAAGGGCTATGTAGTTGATGAGGAAGCACGATAGGAAGGAAATCACATGATGAAAAGGGAAGGCACCATCTACACTGGAATATGATTTCAGGCATAATGACACGAGATGGACCAAGCATTCATGTAGAGCGAGCTTCCATCATAAGCCTATATGCCATTTTCGTTTAACCTCATGATCGTCCTCATGATCCGATTACTGGGTAATGTCTCCATCGTAAGTCATGATTGCATCTTTATCCTTCTCCACGATAAGCAATGCAGCGTCTCTATGTAGGCCAAGGTGAATTTTTGATAAAAAGAGGAGACTTTGGAGTATGGGTTGTTTTCATAAAGGGTGGACACCTGCAAATGTTCTTCTTGTGAGCCATAAGGGATGCCAGTCACCGATTTTCCGGAGGCAAGGAATAAACGTTTCCGTGCTACATTTATTTCCAAATTGACTTCCTTCTTAGATATCCATCTCACTGTGGGTCGTGACAAGTGCGATTACATGCCACAAGTTGAGTGTAGAGATGTTTGAATTTTCTTGGATCATGGGAACTGATAGGCATGAGCCCACATTTACCCGATTCGCTCGAACTGCAGATTATCAATTATGCAAGGAGACCATTGAGCGAAAGGGATGTGGGTTTTTCTTCAAAAATTCCAAGGGTACAATGACACGGTGGCATTGGCATTTGCCTGAACTTTCGATGGAAAGAGAGCAACTATTGGGAACCTGTGTCTCGAAGTCACAGAAAAATCATTAAGCAGAGCAATCGGATTACCCATTGGAGGTGAGAAATTATTCAAAGGGGGGCAATTAAGCATAACAAATTGCGCGAAATTCTTAAAACTAGCATATCAGTCACTGAATTGTAAAAAGGGAATGCTACGGAGTTGCATTCAAGGTCAATGGAAGTCACTGCTAACCATGATCTAACGCTTTCTAACTTGTGAAGGTAGGTATGTAATCATCTTTCTATATCAGATCAAATTTCTAATGCATCTAATTGAGGATTGTTCTGAAGATATTCCCCATTTCCTAAAATTAAGTTTGCATAAGATGGCCTGAGGAGTTCAATATGAGAATCAGAAGCTAAGGACTGCATTGTATCATCATAGCTTGATCAAGATCCTAGTTGTGTTTGAAGTGAGCAAAAGGAAAAATTCATGGGAGGATTTCTTCATAGAGAATTTTTCAGGTGAAGAAACTCAGGTGAAATGGAGACAGAGGTCTGTAAGTCAATTTGAAAAATAAAAAATAAACATCCCTGTTGCACCCACTTCACCCATCCAATCTGCTGCACTTCCAACTATAAATGCAACAAGGCCTGATCCTTCCTTTAGTCATGAAGCTGGACGTTAGAAAAGGTAGTTAGGAAAACGAAGAAGAAAAACCTTATCCCCTCTTGAAGAGTTAATTGAAAATACCCCAACAACAAGGTCACAAGCCCAGTTTGGGGAAAAATTCAATTCATGCTAGTAAATCTTGAGTTCCCACTTCCGATACTATCATACTAGAGAAAATAAGGACCAGAAGCATGGGTAAGTCCCCTTGCACCATTGTTGATTCCCAGCACATTTTTGGGACCTCATCCTCATATTCCGCTACTCCCTCCATCATATTCTCCCCAATTTCCTTCATCTCCCTCATCTTCCCATCAGTTCAGATTCCAGATGATATTGCCCAAGATGTGCATGATTTTACCCCTGCTCCCCCTTGCATAAGCCCAGAAAAATAGGCTCTGTTTCTAAAGCAGGGTATGGGCCACATGCCAGATGAGAGTCATCCCCAACATTCAACAGTTCCAGCAAAGATATCAGTCCCTAATGAAGAATAAAATTTCAAGATTAGATCAGTAAGGCTTAAGAATAAAATCTCTAAATTAAGGAACAAGGCTCACAGGTTTAAGACGCTATTCCAATATGTAAGTAAGGAAAATGATCAGTTAAGAGAAGAGAACCTCCAGTTATATGTATAGAATGATGAGCTTAGAAGGAAGGATCAAAGGCTGAAATCATGGAATACATATAAACTTTAGTTTTCAAAGAAGACAAGTGCTAGATGATTGGTTGCACAGTTCAAAAAACGCTTAGCCTCATTCAGGAGAAGTTTGAAGAAGTTGGCCCAAGCAACTGATTTTTGACTGGATAGTGATGACTTGGAGGCATGAGGACATGCCTCAGATCAAGTGTGGTGGAGATGTTGAGGCTACTTTTTGTCTTTTCTTCCTTACCCTCTTTGCCTATTTTGGCCCAGTTTTAACACACATATACTTCCTTTTTCTTCTCCTTATCCCTAATATGGCCAAAATTTCATCAATTATTGTTAAAGGTAAAAGGCGGTACAAGTATAATTGTTTCTACTATTCTATAGCTAGTTTAGGCATTTTTAGTAGCATGCTTATTTGTCAACTTACTATTATGGGTAGAATGATGGATTTATCGTAGGACCGGTTTGGTTGGCTCTTTGACTTGGAGGAAAAATATGTTCCTTCAACCATCCTTCAGTTGATAATCCAACATACCTCAAGATAGAAGCTCCAGCTCAGCAAGTCCGATGCTCCTTCTAGCACTTCGAAAAATTCAAGGATCGATGAAGGAACAACTAGCCACTATTCGTATAGTGGAGTTCATTTGAAAAGAATTCAGAACCTTTTTCCTATAGCAGCATGCGGTTTTCGACAAGAAATTGATAGTGTAAATTTAGGACAGTTAGTACTGATTTCGTGGATTACCATATCCATGGTTTTCAACGTCCTGTTCTGTAATAGAATTGATACTAATTATGTAAGGAAGGTGTTGAGCCTCAAAATTGTGCTTTCTTTCATTCCACTTTACCTCATTTTCCTTTTTCCATTGCTATCCTAGACCCAATTGATCAATGAATTTAGTTAAAATTACTTTTAGAATGATTTACATGACTGACTTGCTAAGTTTTGTGATTTTTTCCATTGTAAAGCATTTTGACCGGAACTAGCTGCAGAATGCAGACATTCCGTAGCTAACCGGAGATTCTGCAGTTGTCTTCACGTTTGAGTATGTTCCAGGTGGCCTCTCAAGAAAAACCGCATATGGGCATATTCCACGTCATGTCTACATGGTTCGTTGCTCACCATGAAGGAAGAAACGAATTCTGGGTATGGTTTTGGAACGTGGGAACACATTTAGGAAGGCAGACTTCTATTAGGACTGTCTCAGTCCAGATGTCTTTTTCCTTTTTACGCAGCCACGTCAAGAGTCCTAATGTGATTCCGATAAGGAAAGACAATGTTCCTAAAATTGTTGCAAGTCTTGTTATTTACATTTGTTATATAAACACTTGGGAAACCGAGAGCTAGGCTAGATTTTGTTCTAGATTTTGCTTAGATTCTGTGCTACATTTCTGAAGACGCAGAGTGCTATGTTCAAGTTATTTCATCTTTAATGAAGCAGAGAGTGTTGTTTTGAAAGCGTTTATTTGAATTCGAGTTAAATTCCATCAGGTGGTAGAGGGCCCCTGCCTCTTGCACGGATTTATTTGTGTAATTTAGATAAGTATTCTGGCTGCCTTTACGTTTTTGAATTTGAATTAGTAGTATTTTTCATTAGCTACTGTGGTTATACTCATTCTAACTCTTCCAAAAGAAGAAGCTCTTCCAAAATATTATAATGATGAATGGGAAATGGCTATAGTATTGTAGGGTTTAATTGTAGTCTCTTTTATTCACCATCACAGTTATACTTATGATAAGCACTCTTCCACAAGAAGAAACTCTTCCAAGAAATCTTTATATTGTCTTAAGCATGATTGTGATCTTGAACGTTTTAGTTGTGTGTTTTCACTAAGTACCATAGTTGTTCTTGCTCTTAAACGCTTGTCCAAAATATCATAATGATGAGTGGGAGATGGCTATGATATCTTAGTTTTTCATTTGCTTTCAGTCTTTACATTTGCATTTGCACTCAATTACACAGTCAGGATTGTTCTAAAAACTCTTCCACAAGAAGGAACTCTTCCAAAATATCAATCATGATGGAAAAACAGACTGTATAATTCCATAGAATAATGCATGATAGTCTAGTTAGGATTCTCCGGAGTTTAATTGCACTTAACTCATGTTCAGTTGTTTTGCTTTAAGTTTGATAATGACTTGTAAATTAACACTGTTTTAGGCTAGTGATATCTTAGGTTTAGTTGTAGCTCAACTCATTGCATTTGCACTCCATATTCAGTTTTCATTCACTGCATACTAGATTATTTTAGTTGTTAAATTTAACAAAACATCCTTCATTATTCACAAATCTCTTCTTGTTCTAAAATCCATAATTGATTCATCACCATATGAATAGAAGACAACATCTTTTTAAGGCCTGAAGTACCTCTGCAATTAACTTATTATTCCATAAACAGAGCCCTCCCTCAAAAGACTACTTTGAAAAGAAATCAATAACTCTTGAGTAAGGTGTTGTGACATTCAATTAAATTGCAGAATAGAGTTAGGAATTAGCTTTAGAGTAGAAGATCTTATGATGGTATAAATTTTTTATTCCAAATATGCTTCAACACATCTCTAATCAAGGATAAAATGTTGCATCATTATAAGTTAGTTGTTTAAACTGTTTAGTTAGGAAGATTTGTATACTTAGTTGACCATGTCTCAAGCTCTCTCTCAAATGCCTTTGATGAAAGAATTTGACAAGTTTAGTTTGTGTTTTGAATCATTTTCTTAAAAGTCATTATCAAGCTTTGATTTTTCTTATTCATAGTTTAGATTTAATTCTGTTTTTAGTATTGCATTTGCATTTACCATTTGATATCAACCAATTAGGTTTCACTCTGTTTTTAATCATTAGCTTCCTTCCATCAGCTTTCTAGTTATTTTCCTTGTAAACATAAAATCACCAAAAGACCAAAAACATCATAAATCATCACAAAAGACCAAAAATATCACAAAACACTACACACAACGCATTAAGAAACAAGCACCTAGGTACATACAGTACACTTCACTTCAGCAGTTTACCAACCCTGGTTGACAATTAAATGAGCTCAGTTTAGGAGACTAGATTGAGACCAAACATTTTGGCGTCGTTGCCGGGGAAGTGAAAACTAGGTAACCTTTGTTTCTTAGCATCCAAAAACAGTTTTATGCGTAGGGAGAGAGATTCAAGGGGAAGATTTATAAGCAGCAGAGGCAGAAGTTTGATTTCTAGAACACCACTTGTTTCATCTAGATCCAGAGCTAGTACACCTTCAACTCATACCCATATTCCATCCTCTCTTGATCCTGGACTTCTAGAAGATCTAAGGTCAACTATTCCATTAGAGAAACCTTCTACTTCATCCACTGAACCTGCCATAGAAGAAGATCTAAAAACTCCTGTTGGGGACACAAACCTTTCCACTTCCACAAGAGAGTCAACCATGGCAGAAGAAGGAGGAGGAGGAGTTTTTAATGGAGAAAACACACTATTTGGAGGTAGAGGTAGAGGTAGAGGAGAAGGAGTTAGAGGTGCAAATGGAGGAAGAGGTAGAATAGGAAGCTCTTTTGGGTTCCCTATAATTGATGAAGAAACCAATACAACCATGAAAAACATTTCACCCTCTGTCCTTCCAAACTTCTATGGACTTAAAACTGAAGATCCTGAAACTTTCTTATTTGAATTTGAAGTGTTGTGTAGGACTTATGACTACCTACAAGATGCTCAAAAACTGAAATTATTTCCTTCAACTTTGAAGGGAGCAGCATTGAAGTGGTTTATGAGTCTAATCAGTAGTTCTATTAGAACATGGGAAGACATGAAACAAGCATTTCTAGAGAGATATTTCGATTATTGTATGCCAGTTAATCATAAGGAAGAAGTGTTCAAGATGTTACAAAAAGAAGATGAAAACTTAGAAGATTTGTTGGAAAGATTTAATTACAACATCAAAAGGGCAAAAATGGAAAATCTAGATCAAGACACCTTAAAATCTCTTTTGTTGAAAACAATTAGGGATGAATGGTTGGATATCCTTAACATGATGGGAAAAGGGGATATATCACAACTCACATTACCTAAAATATCTTAGTTATGTATCAACCTTTCAAGAGGGAAATCTAAAACTGTCAAAGGTCCAAGAGATCCTGCTCTTGCAAGGGCAAGTAAGTCTGCTTCTGGGACAGTAAGTAGATCAGAAATAGGACATATGCTTGATGATTTTAAATATGACATCTTAGGCAGTCTTAGTGAACAAATAGACACCCTTAAGATACAAAACAAGCAGAAGGTTGAATCTGATGCCTTGGAAATCTTTTGTCCCAAATGTAGAAAGAAACATGCCTTGAGAGAGTGTCCTTTGGATGTAAAAGTTGTAGAAACCTGTGTCATTTGTTTTGAGAAACATGAGACCAAGAATTGTCCTTCTCTTCCTGGTCTCAAAGCTGTCTTTCAGGAGGAAACTCCTACAGATTCCACAGAGTCTCTCAATTTTGTATCTAGAAGGCCTTGGCAGGGACCTCAAACACAAGGATTCCATGATCAAATGTATAATCAACCTCCACCTTGGAATTCTTGGCAACAACCTTGGCCTCAATTTCAAAATCAATCTCAAGCTTGGGCACAAGGAGCACAAAATCCCTATGGAAGATACTCTCAATACTATCAGTATCCACCATCCTATCCACCATACCCACATTTTTATCCTCAAAATCCTCAACAAAATTTTCCTCCAAATCTTTAACAAAATTTTCAAAAAAATCTCAACAACATCATCAAGGAGAACCAACCACATCAAAATCAACCACTTCCATTACCATTCCCTCAAAAATCAAAATCAGTGCCAGAGTTTCGACACACTTACCAAACCCCAATAATAAGAACCCTCAGAATACATACATGATAGAAGGCCAACGGTTTCAACTTATTTATTACTCCCTTTAGATGATGGTGATGTTCAGCCAGAGATTAAAGGAATACTTGAAAAGAGGCAGCACGTGATCATACGAGAACAAGATAAATGCGAGGAAGACTCCTAAGGGTGAATAAAAGTCTTGAGGAAGACACATCCTTTCAAGGAGCACATTGAAAAACTAAAGCAAAAGAGATCAATAAAATCCAACTCCAGTATTAGAGCAACCATCCACATCTACTTCTATACCTCCCTTTCCGGAAAGATTACAAATTGACAAAGGTGTAGAAAAACAAATAATGGTGCCTAATTATGATTTCTTGGATGAATTGAGAAATTTTTGCATTAAAATCCCATTATTGCAAGCCATCAAGGAAATCCCAATTTTAGCCAAAACAATAAAGGAGTTGAGTATGAAGACAACAAAGAAAAGAATAAGAGAAACCAAGAAAATTCAACTGGTAGGACAAATAGCAGACATTATGATGGGTAAGACTACTATTCCAAAGTACCTTGACCCAGGAAATCCAGTTGTCAAAATTCACATCAATGGAATTGAAATTAAAAACACACTCATTGACTTAGGAGCAGCAATAAATATCATGAGTAGACAAATCATGGACAAACTGAAACTTCCTAATCTTCTCTTTACACCTACACTATTACAATTAGCAGATAGATCTGTGATCAAACCAGATGGGGTAATAGAAGACATTCCAGTGTCCCTAGATTCTTGGGAGTACCCTGTGGATTTCATGATTCTAACTCCTAAGAATAATCTAGGAGGCCATCCTGTTATATTAGGAAGACCTTGGTTGGCTACAGCTGATGCTTTTATTAGTTGTAGGTCCGGTGATATGTATATTTCTGATGGTAGTTCAACAAAGAAATTCACTTTATATCCTCAAGCTAGGACAATTACAGATCTAGATGACACTCAATGGATAGAGGATGAAGAATATTTACAACCACTCTTCACAATTTCAGAAATTAGTGAAGATAATCAAATTATGAATACTCTAGAAAACTTTGAATCCTCTCCAGAACAAAAACATGAATCATTTCAGGAGGGATCCAATATTGATTTTTTGTCATCTAGGTAGATGTCTCTTCATTCTATGGACAAATTTGGCAGCTCTACAAGTGAATTTTTTCCAGGCAAAACTTTGAACATATACAAGAACCTAGAAAAATCTCAACAAGAAGAGTTAGTCAGAGTATTAAAGAGACATTCTTCTGCATATGCATGGGAATACACTGACATGAAAGGGATAAGTCCCAAGACTTGTACTCATCACATCTATATAGAGGAAAATTGCAAACCAATCAGACAACCTCAAATACGGATGAATCCAAATCTTAGGGAAATTGTTAAAGAGGAATTGCAAAAATTGTTAAATGTTAATTTCATCTATCCTATTTCAGATAGTCAGTGGGTTTCTCCTTTGGTAATTGTGCCAAAGAAAAATGAAAAATGGAGGGTGTGTGTTGACTACCGAGAACTAAATAAATCTACTCTTAAAGACCATTTTCCCTTACCTTTCATAGATCAAGTATTAGATACATTAGCTGGTAAAAAGTACTTCTCATTCCTAGATGGGTTTAGTGGTTACAATCAAATCCAAGTAGCACTTGAAGACCAAGACAAAACCACATTCACCTGTCCCTAGGGTACCTATTCTTACCGAGTATTACCATTTGGATTATGCAATGCACCTGCAACATTCCAAAGGGTAGTACTAGGAATTTTTTCGGATCTAATACATGACTGTGTAGAGGTGTACATGGATGATTTCACAGTTTATGGGAATACATTTGAAGAGGCTTTAGAAAACTTGGAAAAAGTCTTCAAAAGATGTCAAGAAGCAAACCTTTCACTTAGTCATGAAAAATGTTTTATGATGTTTACTAAAGGTATTGTTTTAGGGCACCACATTTCAGGGGATGGGATTAGAGTTGATGAGGCAAAATTTGAAGTCATTTCTAACCTATCCATTCCAAGTTGTCAAAGAGATGTTAGAAGTTTTCTAGGATTTACAGGGTATTATCAGAGATTTATAGAAAACTTCACCAAAATAGCATCTCCTCTCTTCAAGTTACTCACCAAAGATTGTGAATTCAAGTGGACTTCTGATTTCCAGTTAGCTTTTGAAACCCTGAAAACCAAAATTTCTGAAGCACCTATATTAAGGGGACCTAACTGGAAGTTACCTTTTCATATCTCGACAGATGCTTTCGATACAGCTCTAGGAGCAGTATTGGGACAAAAAGATTTAATTCCCTATGCCATCTATTATACCAGTCAAAATTTGACTCCTGCAGAGTTAAACTATACTGTAACTGAAAAAGAGTTTTTAGCTGTTGTTCATGCCATAAACAAATTTAGACACTATATAAGAGGCTATGAAAATTTTTTTCATACTGATCATTCTGCAATTAGATATTTAATGAATAAATCAATCACTAATGGCAGAGTTATAAGATGGTTGTTGCTCTTACAAGAATTCAACATTACTATTCTAGATAGGCCTGGAAAACAAAACACAGTGGCTGATTTCCTATCTAGAAACCAAAATATCAAATATGACACTCTAGTTGAAGATCAATTTCCTGATTAATATCTTTTTGCAATCTCTACTCAAACTCCATGGTTTGCTGATATTGCTAATTATTTAGTTTCAGGAAAATTTCCTTCAATTATGAATGCAAGGGATAAAAGAAAAATCATTTGTGATAGTGAAAAATATTCATGGGTTGCTAATGAGTTGTACAAGACAGGTCCAGATTTGATCATTAGAAGGTGTGTTCGTGAAGATGAGATGCCTGAGATTCTCAAGGCATGTCATGATGAACCTTGTGGCGACACTTTGCAGATAAGAGGACAGCCTATAAGATCCTTAATTTAGGATATTATTATCCATCCTTGTTTAAAGATGCTAAAGAGTATGTCAAAAGGTGTGACAGTTGCCAAAGGGTAGGGAAACCTTCTCCTTCAGGTGAAATGCCATTACAACCTCAGGTACACATTGAACCGTTTGAAAAATGGGCTTTGGATTTTGTAGGACCTATTAGTCCTCCATCAAGAAAAAAGAAATATATATTAGTTTGCACTGATTATGTTACTAAGTGGGTAGAAGCTAAACCATTACTTGTTGCTAATGAATCATCTGTAGTTACTTTTATTTTTGAGGATATTTTCACTCGTTTTGGTGTCCCAAGGGAAATTGTTACAGATCAAGGAGCTCAATTTACATCAAGTCTAGTGGATAAAATGATGGAGAAGTACAAAATCAGACATAGAACATCTACTCCTTATCATCCACAAGCAAATGGTCAAGTGGAATCCACTAATAAAGTCATTGAAGGAATCCTAACAAAGACTGTTCATCTACATAGAAGAGATTGGGTAGATAGGCTTCCCGAAGCCTTGTGGGCCTATAGAACTACATGGAGAAACACAACAGGCCATACTCCTTATGAGCTTGTTTATGGAAAGCAAGTTTTGTTTCCCATAGAGTTCCAGATTCAAACTTTCAAAATGGCAGTTCAGCTAGGACTTGATTTAACGGAGGCACAAAAACATAGACTGGAGCAAATTAATGAATTGGATGAGATCAGACAAGATGCAGTTCAGAAAATAAGTCTAGTCCAACAACAAAGGGCTAGATGGCATGACAAGTACATCAAAGAGAAGAAATTCAAAGAGGGTGACTGGGCTCTCTTGTTTGATTCAAAATTCAAGGATTTTCAAGGTAAATTTCAGACACATTGGCTTGGGCCATATGAAATTGTTGAAATTTTTTATAATGGGGCAGTAAAAATCAAAACTATAGATGAAGAAGAGGTCACTTTTCTTGTGAATGGTCATAGATTGAAGTTGTATCACAAACCACTCTCAAGAGAAGAATTTGTCCAGAAGTTCCAAGAAAGCAGTGATGTGAAGTTAATGAAGAAGAATTCTTCTTCTTCATCAACTTGATTAAATTTTCTGAAGTATTTCTTTTAAAAATAAAAAATAAAAAATAAAAATAAAAATAAAGGTATAAACATTAAAACCAATCATTGATTGGCATGTTTATATAGAAAAGATAGGGTGAAAATCAGAGTCTCTCTGACACTCTAACTTTTCCATTTTGTTTTTACAAGAAGCTGTTACAAAATCATAAGTTCAGATCCATAGTGCTTATGATCCATCTCATTTCATTTCACCCCATTCACTTATCCATCCATACTCCATTTCATTCATTCATGTTCTACTTCATTCCATGTTTCATTCATCTCATTCCATACTCCATCCATCTCATTTTCATGTCAAGATTTAAAGTCTGATGTCTTGCTGTAAATAAATAAAACATGTCATGGATTGCAGGGCAATTATTATGTTCTTCCACTCCATTTCATAAACTGAATCCATTCCATTTCATCATCCACTTCATACATATCATGTCTCATCATCCATCTCCATTCATACCCTATAACATTTCACCTATATTCCCAAACCACTCCATTCCATGATCAAAATGCTCTACAGGTACATTCTGCAGCTGTTCAGCCTTTCCGCAGCTAGCCAGACATTCCGCAGCTACAAATCCTTAAGGAATTAGTCAGCAGACATTAGAATTGCAACAAAATGATCCAGTGTATCCATGAATAAAAAGCATCAAAAAAGAATTATGAAGACTCTTCCAAAGGTGAACAAAGAAGACAAAGACTACAAAAATCAAATGAAAAGTAGAGGTAACAAGTTTAGATTATAATGGAATTTCATAAAGTTTAGCATATTTTTAGTTATGAATTGTTCGAAAAGGTTGTTTTAATTATTTTTATTGATCAAGACCAATAAACCCTCCACAGACTTTGGATTAAAATCTCTCATTTCAAATTCCATATCCAACATCATTTAAGCGGTTAAAATGGCCGAAGTATTTGAATTCTTCACGTCTCTTAACCAAATCATTCAATGATGATTCTCTTTGCCGTTGTAAAAATCTCTGCCATCTCTTCAATCATTAATTCATTCCCTCCACCTCACTCCACTACTTCATTCCGTGATCACTGCCATCACTCCATTCTGTAGCTGGCATTTCATTCCGTAGACAAAGATATTCTTATCACCGAGAACAGAGAAAAAGGATATCAGTTTGAATATCAAAGCATTATCACTATAAACACAGAGGTATATCAGGGAAGAATTTGAAGCCATTTGTTACCGTAGACAGAGATATAGCAGTATGGGAATTTGAAGCTATTTTCCACCGAGAGACAGAGGTATAGTAGTGTGGGAAATTTGAAGCCATTTGTCACTGTCAAACAGAGGCATATCAGTCCAAAGTTCTATTGTCAACAGAGGTATATCAGCTTGAAGTTTGAAGCTGTTGTCACTATCAATCAGAGGTATGTCATTCCGAAGTTTGAAGCCATTGTCATTAAGAATTTGAAGCCATTTCAATTCGAAGGTGAAAGTTATTGTTTCTGTGGGTAGAAGAGTGTTAATTTGAACATTGAAGAAGCAATTATGGGTTTTATTGTAAGAACTAAACCAGTGGGTTCAAAATACTTAGAAGGCTACCCTCAATGCAAAGAAATGTTACAACAGATAGGATGGCTTCAATTTTTGGAGAAATTTAATGGCTTCCATAAAGAAGTCACTAAAACATTTGCAAGATCATTTCAAGGAACCGAAGTTGAAGTG
>JAXQQM020060156.1:0-44296 GCA_034641835.2 Pinus albicaulis
CTTCTTTGTTCAAACCAAACTTATCAACCAATTTAGGGTTAACATAAATATAATTGTTGGACATTGGGTTCAACACTCCATGTGTGTTTTGCGACATGAACTAACTGCCTCTCGTGGATCCTAACTCTGGAAATTGTATCGGAGACTAATGCCTATGAGTTTTGGTCTAATGAAAATCGTGAGTCCAACAAGTGGTATCAGAGTGATAGGTCTCGAGTTCGAAACTCACCCAACTCGCGTTGGGGGGGAGATTGTTTGACATTGGGTTCAATGCTCCCTTTGTGTTTCGTGACATGGATTAACCCCCTCTCATGGATCCTAACTCTGGCGATTGTAGCAGAGACTAATGCCTATGGGTTTTGGTCTAACGGAAATCATGAGTCCAACAATAATTATATCTAGGGTCAATTAAAATATAAAAAACTTGATCACAAATCTTATTGTCCATCTCAATAATAGATGCATGATGATTTGTATTCTTATTACCTAGTATTGCATAGGTACAAGGAACGCTTTGCCCAACATCCCCATTAGTATGTACCTCTTGTGCACTATATATCTGAAGTATACCACCCTGATTCTGCTAAAAATCCATTTTATTATTCTCCTTACCACATGTCCAACACTAAAATCTTCCATTACAATCACCTCTATTCTGATGTTGTGCCGCATGTCCCTGTCTAGCTACATTGAACTTCTTATGTGGTGCAACATTATCTTCCTCTTCTGCAATTTGAGGCCTTGTTCTTTTCGGATACCATTTACCTTTACCTTTATCTTTATCTTTTCCTTTCAATCCTTGCTGATATTCATTCTTATGCTTTGAATTCTCATAACAGTGCTTTAGTTTCCCAATAAAATCTTCACATGACCAAGACTGATCCTACTCAATCCGATCTTTAAATTGTAGGTTTTAACCCTGTAAATAAATTAGATGCAAATGAATCTTAAAAACATAAAGTAAACAATAGCGAGAGCATTAAACATAAAACATATATACACAGATATTTTCCCTTGGATCCCAAATCGAGACTACCAATTTGATTTTTCATTATATTCCTTTTAGTGTTACAACTAATCAGGAGTTCATAATTTTTTCTCAAATTTTAAATTTTCAGGATTGGGTTGAAACCAATATGGTTTCGTAGATATCATCTTCCTAATTTTGACGCCACAAACTATTCAAAAAACCGATGTCATATGAGGGATATATCACATTCTGATCGAATTCCCAAACAGCTAAATTTTGCGACAGGGTTGACTGGGATACCCAGTCAGCATGGAGGGTGCATACTCAGCAAAATAAATATTCTAAGTAATATTCCTTTCCTCATAACCAATCCCAAGCTGACAAGTGGCGCTATATCATTTTTTTAATGGTTGTACATTGTTGTTTGGAGGACCAATCATAGGGTGACACGTGGCCAGCCTAGAGGCCGCCATGTGTCCCTGGAATGGTGTATTAAAATTTTATGGAGGTCTGCAGGGCTTGACCCTGAGACCTCTAGTAGAGTGACCACTCACCACACTACCCACACTGTGCATTGTGTCTTAACATCCATGGGTCAAAGGTTTTATTTAAAGTATAATGCATAGTGGAGTGGGGGTTGGGGACCGTCGACGATCCAAACCTGCCAGCGGTCCCCATTAATGGACACATGGTAATACAACGGAACCACAACATAAAACGTAACCTCCAGCTTTTAGCCCGCCATCATATCCACTATACTCATCACATGTAATCGTTTACTCCATGGACTTCTCCAACAGTTCCGCGTAACCATAACTTCAAACCCAAAGTTTCGTTCGGCCCACGGTTAAAGGTCGAGTTCCGCTCCACCGTAAACTATCTGCGTTTTTTGTGGGTTGGCATGTGGCCACCACCAACCACAACATTATTATCACAGTCAAATTCGGCGAGATTCTTGGAGGCGCCCTAAATTTGTGCAGATTGCACTAAATTGACTCGAGTTAAGTGGAGTCCTCCAAAATTCGTGGAGCTTTTCTAGGTGTTATTGGGAAAATGAGTTGGAGACTCATTTTTCACCCATTTAGGGTGAATGAAGAGTCATTCTAGACTAATTGGAGCATTGTGGAACCATTGGTGCAGATAAAATAGCCATTAGAGGAATGTAACTACATGTATTTGTAAAGTTTTAAGCATAATGAAATATGGACATGCCATTGGGAGCTGGACCAATAGATGTAGCCCAGGAGGGGTGAACTAATTCATCATGCATGACGTGTAAATTTTATGTGGTGACTTATTTATTTTGCACTATTTTTCACTGTTAATTGTGCTTATTTCATGCTTCTAATTCACTAAAATCATCTACAATTCATGGTTAAAATCCTCAATCCTTAAGAAAACTCAAGAGACAAGTATGCACATGTTTTATAACTGAAAAGACACTTATCACATCAAAACTAACAGAGTTATTTTAGATTAGATTGGTATCAGAGCTAGAGTTTATTCTATGGTATTGTTTTGTGCAAAGAATTGTTTAACTTTTTGCAAGTTTTTAGATGCTTACTAGGCTCAAGCCCAAAAGAGGAGAAAGCAAATTGGTGGGAGCAGAAGGGTCTCAAGAAGAGCCAAGGCAAAGGATAACAATATTTCCACAATCTCCACCACCTAGTTCACTCCTAAGGAAGCAGAAGTTGCATTAAGCATGTCTCATAGAGAAGGAGAAATCCATGAATAATTTGATCCCAAAGAGGAAGAAAGTGTGTTTAGGAAGGCATTCTTTGACATGGCTGAGACAATTAGAATCCTTTATCAAGTAATGAATAAGAGACTAGAAGGAGAAGGATCGAAACTTCACAAGGAAGGACAAGGATCTTCAGGAGGTCACAATGATGAAGATAATTCAAAGAAGGTAAATGGAGGAAATGGAGGCAACGGAGAGCCATCATCTTCACCCTCATCATCATCATCCTCTACTTCATCTTCAGTACATCAACCACATAAGTCAAAGAACACTAGTAAAAGTCCTTTTTTTAAACTTGATGTTAAGTTTGAATTTCCAATGTTTAAAGGTGAAGTCAATGCAGAAAAACTTGATAATTGGATTAGGCAATTGGATTTCTATTTGATAATCCATAACCTTAAAGATGATGATACCAAAATTCAATTAGCTTCATTGAGAATGGAAGGTGCAACACTTGTTGGGTGGTAAGCCAAGACAAAGGAGGAGATCAAGAAGCATGGTAAGATTATTTTATCATGGACTAATTTAATTATTGCAATAAAGCAATAGTTTTATCCATTAGCTCATATGAAAAAATCCATAATTAACTGGAAAAACTTTAGGCAATTGAAGGGACAAAATGTGCAAGAATACACCCAAGAATTTAGGAGAAGACCTCTCTTATTATGGGTAGATTTTCAGAGCCAAGAAACTTTTCTCAAGTACATAGGAGGCTTACATAGCTACCTAAAACATATTATTCTCATGTTTAACCCCACAAGTCTTGATGAAGTATGTGTTCAAGCCACACATCTAGAAGCTAGAGGGAAGAAAATTTCTGAAGAAGGTAGAAAGAAACCTTTTAAGGGTAAAAGCAAAGATAATACAAGGTAAAAGCAAAAAGAATGTATCTGTTAAGAAAGAGGGAGAATTTTTTTTGTAAAAATTGTTCAAAAGAAGGCCATGATGAAATGCATTGTTGGAAATTACATCCTGAAATGAGGCCCAAGATATACAACAACAAAGAGAAACAAAAAACTGCATCTACAACTCAACATGATTTAGGAGATGATTCAGGTGATGAATCAAATATTATAGCCATGGGATTGAAGAACATGAAGGGGAAAGAAACTGAAACTAAACCTAGAACTAGTACATCAAACTGTCACATACATGCTCCAAATGAAGAAGAAAGAATTGAATTGTTTCATGTGAGGGTCATATCCAAACATACCAATATTGACACATTGTTTGACAGTGGGTCACAAGCAAACTTAATCTCTCAATACTTGGTCAAGAAACTTAACCTTGAGACCATACCACATCCAAAACCATATCCACTTGGTTGGATTTGTAAGGATGCAAATTTACATGTTTCAAAGAAGTGTATATTGCAGTTTGCAATAACTGCACATTTTGTTGACACAATTGAATTAGATGTGGTTACGCTTGACATAACATGTATTGTGTTGGGGAGTCCTTACTTTTATGAAAGGAAAGCGATCTTACATCACCATGAGAACAAATACCATTTATTCAAATATGGCAAGGAGTACATTGTTAGAGCACATCGCAAAAAGACAAAAATTGATATGGTAAATGTTGGACAGGTAAAGAGGCTGGTAAATTCAAGTAAGAATATTGTTCTTCTAGTGATTAAGCCTAAAGCTGATGTTAATCATGAATCATTTTAGGGATGTGATCATAAGTTGAAATCATATTTATATGATGTAGTTGATGCACATCATGAGATGTTTCAGGAGCCAACAGGATCGCCTCCAAAAAGAGAGATTCAACATGAGATTGAGTTGCATCAAGATTGTCCTCTTCCAAACATCGGTATGTATCGCATGTCGATAATGGAGAATTTGAAATAAAGGGGAAAATCAAAGAGATTTTGGACAAAGGAATCATAAGGCTAAGCACCTCGCCATGCAGTTAACCCGTAGTCTTGATTCCAAAGAAATATGGGACTTAGTGCATGTGTGTAGACTTCAGAGCTTTGAACAAGATATGGTAAAGAATCGTTACCCACTCCCAAGGATAGATGATTTGATTGATTAGTTGAAAGAATAAAAGCTTTTCACTAAGTTAGATTTACGAAATGGATATCATCAAGTAAGAATTGCAGAAAGTGACATATGGAAAAATGCATTCAAAACCAAACAAGGACTCTTTAAGTGGTTAGTTATGCCATTTGGTTTGTGTAATGCACTAAGAACTTTCACATGTGTTATGGATAGTGTTTTGCATCCATTCCTTGATGACTTTGTGATTATTTACTTAGATGACATAATGATTTTCATCAAAACAATAGAATAACGTGTCTTGCATGTGAATAGAGTGCATGATGTTTTGAAGAAAGAGAAATTGTTTCTTAAGATGTCAAAGTGTGTGTTTGGAAAGACTTCTTTGGTTTATTTCAAACACATTGTAGGAGGAGGAGAGTTGAGAATTGATCCTTCTAAAGTGGAAGACATTATGAATTGGCCCACACCCAAAAAATTAATTGAGGTACGAAGTTTCTTAGGTGCAGCTCAGTATTGGAGAAAGTTTATTACTAACTTTTCTGCCATTGCAGCTCCTATGCATGCAGTGACAAGTGTGAAGAAAGGCTTCCAATGGGGAGGCAAACAATAGAAATATTTTGAAGCTTTAAAAGATAAGATTAGTTCAGCTCCAGTCCTTGCATTACCAAATTTGAGACAGGCTTTTGAGATACAAACTAATGCTAGTGATTATGCCATGGGTGTAGTTCTTTTGCAGCATGGTAAGCCTATCATTTTTCATTCTAAAATATTTAATGGTGTTGTGACAAATTAACCTACATATGACAAAGAACTATATGCACCGGTACAAAGCCTCAATAAGTGGAAACACTACTTTATGGGTAAAGAGACGATTGTGCATACCGATCACCAACCATTACAGTACTTGCAGTCGCAAACAAATTTGCAGCAATCAAGACATTTCGGGTGGATGGGATTTCTTCAATAGTTTCACTTGGTTATAAGGTACAAGAAAGGTATTTTTAATAAAGTAGATGATATGCTTTCAAGACCAATCATTAGTGCATTTACTTTACTAAAAAATTATTCTATTGTACATGAGAGTTACATAGAACAATATGCACATGATGTTTATTTTCAAGATGTGTATGCTATTTTGAGTGAAGGGAATCAAGTTAAAGAAAAATATTATCACATGCATAACAATTTGTTGTTTCATTTGGGCAAGATATTTATACCACAAGGAGTGAGGCTAAGTGTCATAAGAGAAGCTCATGATTTAACTCTTATTGTTGGACACTTTGGGGTAAGAAAAAAAATGGCGCATCTATAGAGGTATTGCTATTGGCCTCGCATGGTAGATAGTGTGTCGTGTTTTATAAGAGGTTGTTCTATGTGTGCAAAAAGCAAGCCTAGTAATAAGAAGCTTGGGTTGGACATGCCACTACTGATACAATCAAGGCCATGGGAGAGTGTCTACATGGACTTTGTTGGAGGTCTTTATGAAGTTTTGGATAGATTCATTAAATATGTATACTTATGCCATGTAAGAAAACCATTACTACTGAACAAACTGCTGACCTTTATTTTCAACATGTTTGGGTTCATTTTGGATTGCCAACTTCTATTGTTAGTGAGAGGTATTCAAGGTTCATTGGGAATTTTTGGTCCAATATTTGGAGTATGCTGGACACAAAGTTGAAAAAGAGTACTCCTTTTCATCCGCAAATTGATGGACAAACTAAGGTGGTGAACAGAACCATTGTGCATCTATTGAGAGGATATTGCAGCAAACATCCTAATTTTTGGGATGAGCAACTGCATTACATTCAACACGCATACAACTGGGCAAATAACTCTTCAAATCAGACATCACCTTTTGAAGTATGTTTTGGGTATTTTCCAAAATCGTCATTAGACTTCATCTTTGAGAAGGATGTTGAAATTGATGGCCATAGTAATATTGACAAGGCTCAAAATTTCATTGATCAAATTCAGATTATACATCAACAAGATCAAGAACAACTTGAGAAAAGTCAAAGCAAGTACAAAGAGAGGCATGACAAATAGAGATTTGATCACAATTTTCAAGAGGGAGATGAGGTATGGTGTCACATTAGCAAAGAAATGATGCAAGGGGAAGGTAAAATTCTCAAAACCATTTGCTATGGTCCATTCAAGATTGTTGAACCCGAAGATTACCCTCTCCTTTATAGTTTTTCCCATCTCATTTCACTTCTTTTCCATCAGTTCATAAACCCTAATCAGTGAAGAATGCTAATTTTTGTCTCAAGGATACATACAAATGGTTGACATATTGTATTTTCATGATTTTTGCTATTTTGATAAGTTTTTGCAGATTAGCTACAAAATGCAGCTTGTCCTGCAGCTGACTATGTGTTCCATAGCTACTCTTGTGGTTGAACATGTTACAGGTATCATTTGAAGGATCGGGCCACATGGGTGTCCTCAAAATCCCTCCTACATGGATTTCATCCTATTCATATGGACCAGATCAACATATGGAGGTGCCTAACCATATGGTCAAAGCTATAAGTCAAAGAGTGTTTCCTACAACAATTAGGACTCCTGATTTTCTTCGTAGCAAATCATGATTCCTAAAATTCCTAGTTTGATTATGATTCAAAGATACACCTATAGATATTTTTGTTCATAGTTAGTTATGCAAATTACCTTTAAATAGAGGTTCTATAGAACCAAGAAAAAGTTAAGTTTTTGTAGCACAAGTTCAGAATTACAGTAAAATACTTTGTTTTCTAAAAATATGTTTCAATAAATAAGTTTAGTTCCTAGATGTTGGTTTGATTATGTTTCTGAAAATCTAAGGGGTTAACAAACTTGGTAGAAGAAGGCCTCTACTGCTAAAGGAGGTTTTTAATGCTAAAGGAGGTTTTTTAATAGTTTAAATGCAACTGTGGAGATTTTCCTTCCGAAACGTTTCAAGGAGATAGGAATTTTCTCTTCAGGATTGGAATAAATATTGAAGTGTTGAGAAACATGGTTATTTAGTTTACTGTTTTTCCTTTTCAAATTCATTAGAAACTAGCTGTCAATTGTTGTGTCTAATTAAACATTCATGAAAACCATTTTTCCGATATTTTAAATCTTACATTGAATGGTTAAATGTCTTATAAGTGCAGTGGTTGAATACATTTCATTTCTTGTCATTTTATTGCTAATAACTAAAGGTGTAATTGATTTTTTCGAAGCCATTTCAAGAGGCCACAAGCTTCACAGTTGGATGAGACTAATAAGTCAATTATTCATTTAGTCAGTTTTAGAATACATTTCATTCCTTGTCATTTTATTACTAAGAACTAGAGGTGTAATTTATTTTTCTGAAGCCATGTCAAGAGGCCACAAGCTTTACAATTGGATGAGACTGATAAGTCAATTATTCACTTAGTTGGTTTTAGTTAGAAGATCCTCATTTCATTGCAACAAAACAATCTTCTTGAAGATCAGTCTGAAAAGTAACTAACCTGAATATACTAAGCAAGGATGGTTAAATGATTAGATGTAATGCAATGTTTGAGTTATTTCATTTTACAGATTTATTGTAGTTCTTTAGTTTAGACAGATGTAATGGTTTCTTAGAAACATTACCACAAAGGGGTCACTCTCTACATATTGGGTAAATGTAGTAAATAAAACATCTTAGGTGATTTTTAATAGCATTCTTTGTTTTCTATCTTAAGACTTTAGCAACTAAGGTACAAACTGTTGATTTCATCTTATAGGGTTGTTGGGTGCAAGACCATAATCGAGACGGCTAATGTGCAATGCCAGAGATGGTATGGAATGTTTTCAATCTCAACTCCTACTTTTGAAAAGAAGAACCCAAAGAAACTTCCAAATTATTTTGCAAATACAAGTGATAAAGGTGTTTCAAATGTATTTTGTTGAAAAGGAGTTCAATGCAATGAAATACTCAATTCTCAGTATTGAATGCATTGTTGAAGTCCAACAAGAAATTGTAGCACACACACTAGTGTGGGACCAATAGGTCCTAGCGAAGCATTAGTGTGAAGGCCAAATTAATTAATTAATTTGATTCAATGCCTAATTTAATTTTCCCATAATTAAATTGGGCAATAAAATGTAATCTTATCTCATGATCGCTTATAATAGTTAAATGAGTCTGATAAACTCATTTATCTCATGTATTTAGAGTTGAAGGTGGTTGGTGAGGCATGCAGAGTAATTCTATTAGTTATGGAGTTTGAATTGCAGTTGGTGCATTAGTTTAATGCATGAGTAATCAGTTAACTCAGTTAGGTGAGTTAGAGTCAGTTGAACTAGTTGTAACTGTTTGTTTCACTAGTGAGAGATCAAGTGAATAAAATATTATTCAATTCACAATCAATGATCTACCATGAAACTAGTGATTTACTATTAATAGATGCATGCATGTTAGTTCCAATGGATACCCAGTTGAGGCAAAGGTTAAAGGGATGTTAACTATCAATTGTGTGATTAGTAGGTTGACCACATGCAACATCCAGACACCCATTGGATTGCCCATGATCCTTGCGCAGTTTTTAAAGGCCAAAATTCCTAAAGAATAGGGATTGCATTCATCAACAATTGCCCAAGCAAGGCATGTTGTTTAGAGTCTGAGAATTGGCTAAGTGTTGGTCAGTTTTGTCCAGGACAATGTGAGACAGTTGTGACAGTGCAGGAGACTCTTGTGAGAAGAGTGCATTGTAATTGTTTCATGATTCCATGGTTAATATACAATACAAGATAGAGGGGCTTTGAGTAGCAAGATTTTCCCGGGAAATTATCTATGTTGTGGTTTGATTTGATTCTTTCTTTGCTTCATGTGATTGGCAATTGTTTTTAATTTCCGCAATTGATTTGTAGAAGGATTCAGTATCTAGCGTTAGTACATTCTTAGATCAGATTGAATCCATTGATATACATATGTTTGTATAATTTCTACATGGTATCAAAGCACAAGAAATCACTATAGTGGAGGAGAAGCTGAGTTTGTGACTAAATAGAATTCAAATTTGAAAAAGTTATTCTTGGTGCGACAGACGATTCAGGATCGAAATGGCTTTCAATGGCTTGAGATTGGAGTATGCACTCGAGGGAAGCTCTAACTATATTGCATGGAAAGACAAGATGGATGCAGTACTGGAGGAAAATGGGTTGAAATAATTCATTGATAATGATGTTCCCAAACCCATTGTAGCAGATGTTGCAAATCTTAATGCTTGGCAAATGAAGGTTTCAAAGCCGAAGAGGATCTTACTAGAGGGAGTACAAGACCACATTTTCTGAAGTCTCCATGGCAAAGTGACACCATATGCAATGTGGAAAGCTTTGAAAGATCTATTTCAGAGAAACAATGATCATAGAAAATTGGTACTGAGGACAAGCTCAAGAAAATAAAAATGGAGAAAGGCAACACCATGCCAAAATATTTAACAAAGTTTATCAAATGTAGGGATGAGATTGGGAGCGTCGACATTACTGTCGCTGATGATGACTTGGTGAGCCTAGCTCTTCTATGACTTTCCAAGAGTTGGCATAGTTATCAAGGCTCTATCAATGGAATGGAAAAGCTTCCAAATTAGGAACGACTGTGGTTGGATTTGGTGCAAGAAGAATTCAGGCGGAATACCAAGGATGGATCTTCATCTAAGAATGATGATGAAGAAGATTTCTTTTTTGGCTTCCAAGGAAAAGAAGGGGAAAGGAAAGAAAGTCCATTCCAAATATGAGTCCGACAAAGATGGAAAGAAACACGACATGTCTAGAGTGAAGTGATTTCACTGTCACAAGCACGGACATTATGCCACTAATTGTCCACAAAAGAAGAAGAACAAAAACGCTTCAGGATCTACAGCTGGTGAGTCTTTGGCGTCGCAATTTGAGCTTGACTTTTGGCTCATTGTATGCATGGTGTCAAGTGTAATGGGATCAGAGTGGTACTTGGATAGTGGTGCATCCTTTCACATGACGGGAGACAAAGAACTTTTCAGTAGCTTGGAGGAGAAGGACCTCTAGATTCATATCGAAAGGGGTGATGATGGGCAGTACAGTGCTACGGGGATTGGTACAGTTACCTTCCAGAGACAGTTAGGTAAAAATTTTCAATTAAAAGATGTAATGCATGTACCAGGCTTGAAAAAAAATTGGTCTCAATCGCAATGTTGGAGGATAGAGGCTGTGATGTTGTTTTCAGTGAAGGAAAAGGCTTCCTGTGCCACAAAACAATAGGAAAAGCCAAGAATATTGGGATTCATGTGAATAATCTCTATAAACTTGATGTAGATGGATGCGCAGCATTGATGGTTAAGGAGGACAAAGTGGTGAGTTGGGATGAGGGTGAGTTATGGCACAGGAGATTGGGCCATCTACACCATAGAGCCTTGAAGGTCATGAAACATATTTCTATGGTTCTTCCCAAGGGTACCCTTGCACATTCAGGCACATGCAAGGGATGTACTATGGGGAAGTATGTAAAGGCCACTTTTCACGAGAAGTAGAACCAAGCTTCATAAATCCTTGAGAGAGTTCACTCATATGTGTGTGGACCATTCTCTACTGCTTCGACAACAAAGCATAAGTATTATGTGATATTTTTTGATGACTTTTCTAGAAAGTGCTGGATCTACTTCATGCAAAAGAAAGATCATATGTTCTCAAAATTTCTTGAGTTCAAAGCACTGGTGGAGAAAGACACGGGGAAGCATGTGAAGGCTCTTAGGAGCGAAAATGGTGGTGAGTACATTTCTAATGAATTCAAGAACTTCTGCACCAAAGAAGGAATTCAAAGAGATTTGATTGTGCCTCATAACCGATAGCAGAATGGGGTTGTAGAAAGAAAGAATAGAAAAATTGTGGTGCATCATGAGTGATGTTGCATGATCAGGGCCTACCATTTCATCTGTGGGTTGAGGCATGCAACAGAACAGTATTTGTGAAAAATTATTGTCCTCGTCAGATACTAGGCATGAGTACACCAAAGGAGGCTTTTATTGGTAAAAAACCCAATGTTTCATATTTTAATATTTTTGGCTCATATGTTTATGTGCATGTGAGAAAAGACGCTAGGAAGAAGCTCGAACAAACAGCTAATACTGGGATATTTGTGGGGTACACTGATATGTAGAAATTTGTCGAATAATGAAGATTTATTCACCGAGATTATCTTGGTCACACACTAATTCGAATTCATGCATAACACATAACCTCTTCTACAATTGATCATCAATATGCGGAAATAGAAAGCAGTCGCATGCGCTCATTAAAACATAATCAAGCACACATATCAACACAGGATGTAATGGGGAAAGAAATAGCTGAAAACCCCCAACTATATGTATATTATAATGATAGAGAACATGTAACAATACATAGCACAAAGCTCTCACAGCTCTCAATACTATCTCAATGCTACACACAAAACTAGTTATGAAGATGAATTAGTCATAGGTTCAAATCTCCTCCACAAGTCTGCCTGCCTCTACTGCGCAATCCAAGTGAGTAATGAATAAGATCCAAGTTCGAATCCCACTAGCTCCAACTGCGCAATCCTCATTGGAAATCTCCATCAATGTGTGTGCAAATATCATGCACAACCAATAGTCACAACTTATAGCAAACTCACCCTTTCACCCACCTCTAACAATGGTCTCCACTGAACTGTCCATGCACTGCAATTAACTGATGTTTTCTTTAGTTGAATTATGAGTTAATAATTAGTGAATTAATTATTAATTAATTCACACCGCTCATCACTAGTGTATTTGTCAGTTAGACTAAATACAACTAGTTCAACTAAGTTAAACAGAACACAACTCCACCAACTGTCTCATCAACTCCACCAAACTCTACCACATGAGTTCTAACTGAAGTCAACCATGAAATAGCTCAACTAACCCCTAGGAATAGCATAATTCCTTCTGTCAGCTGCATGTGCCACATCCAAGCATCAAACTGAAGTGCTCCAAGAGGATAAGATAATGTTTATAGTCTAAATATTATTAAGGGTTAATAATATTTCACTGTTCTATTTTTAGCCCGGCAGTCTAAAAATAGAAACCGCCCAATGTCTAAAAATAGAGGTCCATCTATTTTTACCAACTCGACCAATCATCCATAAATAGCATCCTGCAACTCATAGACCATGATCCATATGTCTAAAAATAGACATAGTCTAAAAATAGACTTTGTGCCAAAAATAACCTGCAGGCCCACTTAGTGAAGGCGACTTCATTTCACTAAGCTCCATCATCTTGTTGCATTTTCAACACTCCCTCTCAAAAAGATATGGATTATCTGCAACCCCTATCCTGCCTCTGTGGAATTCGAATTTGCTCCTGGTGAGCGCCTTCGTCAAGATGTCGGCATCCTGATCCTCCGTGGGAATATATGAAAGTAACATGACTCTCCGCTGCACACAATCTCTGATATGATGGTACCTGATGTCGATGTGTTTGGATCTATCATGAAATAATGGATTAGCCGAGAGTTTAATGCAACTCTGGTTATCACAATAAATCACAGTAGGCTCCAAATGCGACCCGAACAACCCGACCAAAATCTTCTTCATCCAAATAGCCTCGCATGCAGCCAAGCTTGCTGCCATATACTCGGCCTCCGTGGAACTGAGTGCCACGGATCTCTGCTTCCTGCTGTACCAGGAAACTACTGTCAACCCAATACTGAAGATCGCTCCAGAGGTGCTCTTTCTGTCTGTTGGGCTCCCTGCCCAATCTGCATCCGTGAAGCCAGAAAGCTTCACCTCATCCTCTTGTCTGTACCACAGTCCATATCCCGATGTTCCACTGAGATAACGCAATACATGCTTTCCTGCCTTCCAGAAGAGCATGGTAGGATTAACCATAGCTTGCGAAAGCTGGTTAACAGCATAACATATATCAAGTCATGTATTGACCAAATACATAAGCGACCCCACCAACTGTCGATAGACAGTGGCGTCCACTACCTCCGCCGAAGTAGCATCCTCCTTCCTCCAACCACCGGGAAGAGGAGTATCAACAGGCTTGCAGCCATGCACGTTGAACTTCTCCAGAATCTCCTGGGCATACTTACCCTGAGAAACAAATAGTCCACCACTGCGCTGCTAGATTTCTAATCCCAAGAAATAATGAAGGAGGCCCAAGTCCTTCATCTCAAACTCTCTTGCAAGATCCTCCTTGCATGAAAGTATCAACAGCTCATCACCCATCAAAATCAGATCATCTACATATAGTACAATGATCAGCAACTTCCCCTCCACCACAATCTGGTACAGGTTAGGATCCGCCTCACTCTTGGAGAATCCAAGTCCGGTGAAATAACTGTCTATCCATGTGTACCAAGCACGAGGTGCTTGCTTCAACCCGTACAGTGCTCTCTTGAGTCGGCAAACATGCGACTCACTGCTGAAGATCTCTAAACCTTCAGGCTGCTCTATGTACACCTCCTCCTCAATGACTCCATTGAGGAATGTAGTCTTCACATCCATCTGATGGATGTGCCATCCCATCTACGCTGAGAGAGCTAGGATCGTCCGTATGGAAGAGTACCTTGCGACAGGTGCAAAGGTCTCCTCATAATCGATCCCCTCGATCTGTGAGAAGCCACGGGCAACAAATCTTGCCTTGTACTTCTCCACACTCCCATCAGCCGTCTGCTTCACTTTGTAGATCCATCGCGAACCCACCACTGATTTCCCCTCCGGTCGTGGGACAATCTCCCATGCACTATTTCTGACAATCGAATCATACTCTTCCACCATGGCATCTACCCATGCGGGATCCTCCATAGCTTCCTCGAAAGAGGATGGCTCTGTCATGATACACTTGCTCATAAGAGCCATGTATCCAGTATACCGGTCAGGTGACTGTCTCTGTCTGCGCTGTGATGTAGGTGCTCCTACAACCTTCTCTGCATCTTGAGCCAGTCGCTCAGCTTTTGTAGTGCGCTTCCGCCCTCTGATGGTTGGCGCTGCATGAGTGGTCTCTTCCACTCCATGAACTTCCTCTTGTGGCTGATCCACATCCTGAAGCTCATCCTTAGGAACTAATAGCTCCTCATCTGCATGCAAGCGTGGCTCCCTCTCAAGCGAACACTTCATGGCTTTCTCCTCCTGAAATTTGATATCCCGTCGCACAACAGTCTTGCGACTGTCTGGAAAATACACACGATAGTTGTGGGGCGTATCAGTGTACCCCACAAATATCCCAACCTCTGCGGTCGGATCCAGCTTCTTTCTGGCGTCCTTCGTCACATGCATGTAGACAAGTGAGCCAAAAATCCTCAAATGAGAAATGTCAGGCCTCTTGCCAGAAAACGCCTCCTCCGGTGTACTCATGCCAAGTATCTTGTGAGGACAACGGTTCTGCACATACACTGCAGTATTGCATGCCTCAGCCCACAAGTGAAGGGGTAGGCCCTGATCATGCAACATCGCCCGTGCATCACCCACGATCGTTCTGTTCTTCCGCTCAGCCACCCCGTTCTGCTGTGGGTTATGGGGTGCGATGAGCTCTCTCCGAATCCCTTCTGCGCTGCAGAACTCCTTGAATTCAGCCGAGATGAATTCACCACCATTATCACTCCTTAGAGCAATCACCTTCTTCCCCGACTCCTTCTCGACCAGTGCTTTAAACTCACAGAACTTCGCGAATGTATCGCTCTTCTTCTGCATGAAGAAGATCGAGCACTTACGAGAAAATTCATCAAAAAATATCACATAATACCTGTGCTTTGATATTGAAGCAATCGAAAAAGGTCCACACACGTCTATGTGGATTCTCTCAAGGATCGTCGAGGCACGACTATCCTTCTCATGAAAGTGGTCTTCACAAGTTTTCCCAAAGTACATCCCTTGCCTTTGATCTGCTTGTGCAGAGTGCCCTTAGGAAGCCAGTCGAAATCACACGGTATCTTCAAAGCTCCATGGTGAAGGTGGCCCAATCTCCGGTGCCACATCTCGCCATCATCCCGGCTCACCACTTCTCCCGCCTTGCATGCCATTGCTGTGCAGCCATCTACTTGCAACTGATAAAGGTTCTTGACTCGAACCCCTATCTTCCAGGTTTCTCCAATTGTCTTACTGCGCAGGAAGGATTTTCCCTCGCTGAACACCACATCATACCCCTTGTCTTCCAACATCGCCACAAAGATCAGATTCTTCATCAATCCTGGAACATGCAATACTTCCTTCAATACGAAGGCTTTACCAGACTCCCTCTCAAATGAAATGGTACCGATACCAGTCACACTGTATCTACCATCATCGCCCATCTCGATGTGCACTCCAAGATCTTTCTCCTCCAGATCTGAAAACAAATCCCAATCTCCGGTCATGTGAAATGACACACCACTGTCCAAGAACCATACTGATCCCATCACACTTGAGACCAAGCATGCGATCAGCAAAAAATATAGCTCGAAATGGGAGGCCAATGCCTCTGCTGCTGGAGATCCAGCAGCATGCTTATTTTTCTTCTTCTGCGGACAATTTGTGGCATAATTTCCGTGTTGGTCACAGTGAAAGCACTTCACCTTGGACATATCTTGCTTCTTGCCTTTCACACCAGACTGAGAAGCTTTCTTGCGCTTCCCCTTCTTTTCTTTGGCAGCCAAAGTGCAATTTTCTTCATCAAATGCCTTTGATGAAGATCCGTCCCTTTTAGTCCGCCTTATCTCCTCTTGCATGAGATCCGACCAAAGTCGCTCCCATCCCGGCAACTTCTCCCGACCATTGACAGAGTCCTGATAGGAATGCCAACTCTTCAGAAGAACAAGGAGAGCCAGGTCCACCAAGTCCTCATCATCGACAGCCACCCCCACACTTCCCAGCTCATCTCTGCATTGAGTGAACTTCATGAGGTATTTGGCGATACTGTCGCCTTTCTCCATCTTAATGTTTTTGAGTTTATCCTTGAGCGCCAACTTCCTCTGGTCGCTCTTGCTCTGGAATAGATCTTTCAACGCTTCCCACATCAAGTATGGAGAATATTTTCCATGCAGGCTGGATACAATGTGATCCTTCACGCCCTCCAACATAATCCTTCGACATTTCGCCGTCTTCTTTTGCCAAGCCTCAACTTGAGCAGCATCAATAGGCTTTGGGATCTCATTATCTATGAACTCCTTCAGGCCATTATCATCTAATACAGCCTCCATTCTATCCTTCCATGCAACATAATTCGAACTGCCCTCAAGGGCATATTCCAGTCGCAAACCGTTGAAAGACATTTCAACTCCGGCACCAAGAAAACAAACTACTGCAAAAATTCAAATTCCAAGCTCAAAACTCAACTGCTTCTGGATCTGTGAGAACAAATTATTTCTAGCACAGAGATCGACTGTAGGGGTGTTTACTGGATATATCACCTTTCAGAGAAAGGATGGATCCAGAGGCTACCTGGCTCGTTACAGACTCTGTCTACCGAAATACTTGTAATCACTGTAGTAGATCCCGATGATCAATTCTCTCGCTCTGATACCATGTAGAAATTTGCTGAATAATGAAGATTTATTCACCGAGATTACCCTGGTCACCCACTAATTCGAATTCATGCATAACACATAACCTCTTCTACAATTGATCATCAATATGCGGAAATAGAAAGCAGTCGCATGCGCTCATTAAAACATAATCAAGCACACATATCAACACAGGATGTAATGGGTAAAGCAATAGCTGAAAACCCCCAAATATCTGTATATTATAATGATAGAGAACATGTAACAATACATAGCACAAAGCTCTCACAGCTCTCAGCACTATCTCAATGCTACACACAAAACTAGTTATGAAGATGAACTAGTCACAGGTTCAAATCTCCTCCACAAGTCTGCCTGCCTCTACTGCGCAATCCAAGTGAGTAATGAATGAGATCCAAGTTCGAATCCCACTAGCTCCAACTGCGCAATCCTCATTGGCAATCTCCATCAATGTGTGTGCAAATCTCATGCACAGCCAATAGTCACAACTTATAGCAAACTCACCCTTTCACCCACCTCTAACATTGGTCTCCACTGAACTGTCCATGCATTGCAGTTAACTGATGTGTTCTTTAGTTGATTTATGAGTTAATAATTAGTGAATTAATTAATAATTAATTCACACCACTCATCACTAGTGTATTTTTCGGTTAGACTAAATACAACTAGTTCAACTAAGTTAAACAGAACACAACTCCACCAACTGTCTCATCAACTCCACCAAACTCTGCCACATGAGTTCTAACTGAAGTCAACCATGCAATAGCTCAACTAACCCTTAGGAAAAGCGTATTTCCTTCTGTCAGCTGCATGTGCCACATCCAAGCATCAAACTGAAGTGCTTCAAGAGGATAAGATAATGTTTATAGTCTAAATATTATTAAGGGTTAATAATATTTGATTGTTCTATTTTTAGCCTGGCAGTCTAAAAATAGAAACCGCCCAATGTCTAAAAATAGAGGTCCATCTATTTTTACCAACTCGACCAATCATCCATAAATAGCATCCTGCAACTCATAGACCATGATCCATATGTCTAAAAATAGACTCTGCGCCAAAAATAGTTTGCGGGCCCACTTAGTGAAGGCGACTTCATTTCACTAAGCTCCATCATATTGTTGCATTTTCAACATGATACTCCCCACAACTATCGGGTGTATTTTCCAAACAACAGAATGACTGTTGTGAGACAGGATATAAAATTTGATGAGGAGAAAGCCATGCGATTGTCCCTTGAGAGGGAGCTAGATTTGCATGCAGAGGAGGAACTCTTGGCTCCAAAGAATAAAACTCAAGATTTGGAGCAACCACATGTGGAGGATCATGGAGTGGCAGAAAAAACTCATGCAGAGCCATCCACTAGAAATGGTAGAAGGCGCACCATAGAAGCTAATCAATTGAGACTTGATGCAACAAAGAATGTAGGAGCCCATACTTCACTGCGCATACAGAGACAATATCGAGACATGTTTACTGGATACATGGCTCTTATGAGAAAGTGTATTGTGACAGAACCATATTCCTTTAAGGAATCAGTGCAGCAACCAATTTGGGTTGACGCTATGGTAGAGGAGTATAACTCCATCATCAAGAACAATGCATGGGAGTTTGTCCCAAGACCGGTTGGAAAATTATTGTTTTGATCTATATGGATCTATAAGGTGAAGCAAGCAACATATGGGAGTGTGGAGAATTACAAGTCCAGATTTGTGGCCCGGGGATTCTCACAAGTTGAGGGGATTGACTATGAGGAGACTTTCGCACCAATCGCAAAGTACTCTTCCATTAGATCTATCCTTGCACTCTCAGCATAGATGGGGTGGCGCATTCATCAAATGGATGTGAAAACTGTGTTTCTGAATGGATTTATTGAGGAAGAACTGTACATAGAGTAGCTAAAAGGTTTGGAATCTTTGACAGTGAGTCGCTGTAATATTCCAGAATGGAAATAGCAGCAATACAAGACATAATAATGTAAAACACAACAAATTTTAACATGGCATAAGAGGGATCAATATGCAACCATAATTTTATTAATATATCAGCAACAATGTAAAAAAATATCATGAGGGACAAGCCACTCAAGCAATAAGAACAAGCCTCCAATGATGAGAACAATCAACACATGAGTTGTTGCAACTGTATAGAATGCCGGAGAGCAGTGACAACGCTATCTATATCAGTGTAGTTGCTGCTGTAGTCATACATAAATGTAATATGGCTTAAAAATACAAAACCAATACCCAAAAAGAAGATATGGGCTCTAAAACATGATTTATAGCCAACCCGAGAAAGATTGCTAGAAATACCAAGAAATATACAATGTGATGAATAACCCTGGGGTTAATATGCCACTACAAACTGGATCTGAAATGGAATGAGGCTATGACAGATCTGAAATGGTGATGTCCTCCTCCAATGGTATTTCTAAATATAAGGTTGATCCCTCTACTCAGAAATAAACCCTCCTGATGAGCTCAATGAACCCTCCTAGAAACTGACTCCAAAAATAACGCAATTCAAAATTGTGACTGCGTTGTGAGGGAGAGTAGATGGTTGGAATGATGCCAAAGATGTGGAAATATGCCCAGGAGCCCTCCTTGCTGATCCTCCAATGGATAGGCTACCTCTCCACTGAAAAATAGCCCAGGAATGGCTCAATGCGATCCTCCTTTGCTGCACCCTGCAACACAACCCAGCTCTAAACAGAAAATGCGTTGTAGCTAAAGGAGGTAGCTTTTCTAGAATGCTAGAATGAGGAAATTAAGCCCAAATAACCTCTCCTTCCCTGAGGATGAGGTAGGGATTCCCGATCAGGAACACCCTTGTGCTAAACAACACAACAACCCTACTAAACAACAAAAGGAAGCAAAGTCTAAACAGGCCAATATAAATAATAATCTAAAACATGCATAACAATGGCTGCCATCCCCTCCATATATGGTATGTGAGCCTTCTCACATTGGGTCCCATCCATACTTTCCACTAAGCTCATGCAAGTTGTCCTCCACTAAAGTTACGTTGTCTCATCATGAATGCCACTCCTCCATGACAACGCTATTGACTTGGTCAAAGTTGACCTCTTCAACATGCATCTCCTCCAATTCACACCCAAAGGTGCTTAATCCATCTGTTTATTCTTCCTCCTTTCACATTAGGAGTGTTATTATTCCTTCTAAAGGGTTTTATGGGCCTCCCTACCCACTTATTCACCTACCTAGTGATAAAAAAAACTATAATATTCCATTTATATGAAGGCTAAATTTTTGGAATATTACAGTCCTCCCCTCCAAAATGTTGCTTGTCCTCAAGCAACTATATAGGGAGAGAAAAATTCCTCCCCTCCTCCTCTTGTGGCCTCCTCATCAATAGTCCCCACCATTTCTCAAGATAATATTCAATAAATCTTCCCTCCAATGGCTCCTCCCAAGTATGCAAAACCCAATGGTTCACATCATGAAAAGGTGGAAGGTGTAAGTGGAAACCTTCTTGTTGTCCAATGGCCTCCTCAAGGTAGGAGTGATGACAAAAATGGGGAACCTCATTCCCAAAGAGAGACTCCCATACCCATGCTATCATCCAAATTAAATGAGCCATCCTAGGTAGCTCATCAAAGAATCCTCAACCCCTGGTTTATGCAATGCATTGGGGTTGCATGGAGAGATTAGATTTATCCATCCAAGTTGTTTCTCTCTCCAATTATGGTAAGTATGGGGTTGTTTCTGATCTTGTGCTGAAATGTCATGGCCTCCAAGAATGGCCCAAGTTACCCCACCAAACAAATCAGCCATGAAGTGCCTCCTCCAAGAACTGAAGCTCTCCAAATGGCTCCTCCCACATGAAGAAAAGAGATGTAGTGTGGCAATCATGGTTTTCCCATTGTTTCTCCTAAAACATGCAACATGTAAAGTAGGGGGAATCATACTCCCAATGGTCACCTCCAACTCTTGTGCAACTCTCCCAACAAAGCTTCCCATAAACATAAGAACATCACCAATATATGGAAGCAAAAACCAATGAAAAAAAGTTGCCATATGACAACCGAGAGGTGGATCATAGTTCCTCATATGGAACCAGTGCAGTGCATCCCCTTCCTGCCTAAAAATAAAGAATAACAAGTTTTTTTTCAGCCACTTGTTTGCTGCCACAATCATCCTGCAAGATAGGATCATAAAAGTAAAATGTGGTGCCAATGGTGCACACCAAGAGTCATGTGGCCTCCCCCACAAACCACCAATAGCATGGCCAACATCAATGCTACAAATGGCCTCAAGTACATAAAAATACAATATAAAAGAAGAGATAATCCTCCTTGGTACAAAATTCTTCTCATATAAAGTAAAGAAGTACAAATCATAATGCAAAAATGCAATGAGTAGGGAAGTGGTTGTGACAACCTCTCCATCACCATCCAGGCTATGCATCTCTCCTCATGTTGATATACATCTTGCTAGATTCCCTCCCAAGTGAACTCCTCCATCAAAGAATGAAATGCATCAAAGTGCATGGAAGAAAGTCCACATGTGCTGCATGCAGTAGCTTCCTCTTGAGCTCATAAACTCTAGTCAAGAAGTCTCTTCCATACGAATAGATGACCTCATTAACCACCATGTATCTATCATCTCCCTCCAGGTCATCAAGAATCACGCAAGCACCAAGATTCTTGGAGTACTCTACCAAAAGTTCAGACCTCCAATATGGATCAACCCTCCTAAGAGACAATGTTGAAGATATAAAATGTGAAGCTCCCCACATGTTGCTGTCTTCACCTTTGACATCCCACATGCCAAGGTCATCCTCCAAAGTGCTACCATGCCCATCATGCAGCTGCTCATGCTCAAGTAGAAGTGGTGGCCTTTGGAAGTTGGCCTCCCACGAGAAGCTAACATCCAAAAAGAACCTCCTGATCTTGGCCAATTTAAGCATGAGTGGCCTCCATCTAATCCAATACATGGAGGATTCCTTGCACAAAGGAAGTACCCTATGTTTCTCCAAATCCATGGAGTAGCTCCCTTGCACCATAGTGGTGTCATCCCCCATCACTGCAACAAATTTTGTCAGCGCAGAATAGGTAGTGAGAGTGGGTAATGCTGAAAATGGGAGAATGTCTCCCTCCTCCTTGAGTCTACCCCAGACTCTCTGCGCTGTACTAGACTCCTCCAAGGTCTTCAACCCTCTGGAATCTAAGAGTGGTGAATCAAATGGCAAGGGGTCTCTCACCAACTCTAGATCTGGTGGCCTCCCAGGTGGAATGCCCCCATGTAGTGAGACATCAAAATCTGAAATGGATTGTATATATGAGTGGACTGATGGGTCCCTCTCTTCACTAAGCAATACAGTCTCCTTCTTTTGTGCAGAAACCTTCTGAAATAGATAAGGGTGAATTCTCATCATCCCTTGATGCTTATCCTTCTTCTGTCCTTCTCCTCCCATCTCACAATCCACAAAAATTGATAAATGCTACTCCGAAATTGTGCTTTGGTTCCCACATGTTGGATCATTTGGAACTCCTTGCAAAGACACAAGGGCTTCTCTAATAGAAGAAATGACTCCCTTTCCATCTCCATGTGGTGATGGATCTCCTCCTGATGGTTCAACATTGTTAGCTCTTCTTTGCTCTTCCCCTTCATCAATATTTGAAAATACCTCATCATCAATGAGAGACCCTAGATCTTGGTCTTCCCTTGAAGGAGGAACCTCAATGTCCTCATCTATAGAAGAAGGCTCTTCAAGAAGTGGGGATCTTTCCCTTAGAATAGTATCATAGATGATTTTATCCCCTTCAATAGAAATATGGCGTGGAGTTTGAAAAATAGATCTCTCCAACTCATGCAAAGGTTTTGAGTTTTTGGGTTCAACAAAAGATGTTTCACAATGTTTAATATCAAATATTCTCACTAATTTCTTAGTGAACCCTGCATAAGTATTTAAATTTGCATGATAACATGAAGAAAAACTATAAAACCACCAATCATGGGCCATACCTTTGAGGTGCAGTGTTGCTACTCTAATGGCCTCCTTTTCTGAAACTTGGTGAAGCTGGAAATAGGAATCTAGCTCCTTCACCCAAGATTTGGCTGTGTACTTTGTTGATCCATCAAAGTTAGAAAGAAAGATTCTACCTCTCTTGTTTCTATTATGGTTTTTGGATCTTCTATCTTCCTTGAGTTGGAAAAACCCTTGGAAGTCCAAGTGATTTTTGAATTTCCATGTTTGAGACTCATACTCCTGAAGATAGTCACTCAAGGTCTCCTTCCTTGGTGCATCTTCTTCCTCCATCCTTCTTGCAGTGAATGTGGGAAATAAAATGCGCTACAGATCTGCATGTGTGGCTGAATTTCCACACCCGTCATGTCAATATCTAGGGCTTGATTCACTTTCCAACCCTCTTGGAGTTTTTCTACACCTCTCCCCTTTCATCTCCTTGAGATCTTCCTTGATATTTTTCACAGTTTGGAAAAGAAGCTGGGAGATCCTCTCTTCCTTCATTTCTCCAAATAATGGAGTCATGCCTTTGTTTATTCTGTATAAATTCTCTTTTCTGTGAGAATCCTCTCCTCCTAATGGCATAATTTCTTGAATGCATAGGCTGAGCCAATATTATGCTCTGATACCATTGTAATATTCCAAAATGGAAATAGCAGCAATACAAGACATAATAATGTAAAACACACAAAATATGAACATGGCATAAGATGGATCAATATGTAGCCATAATTTTATTAATATATCAGAAAAAATATACAAAAATATCATGAGGGACAAGCCACTCAAGCAATAAGAACAAGCCTCTAATGATGAGAACAATCAGCACATGAGTTGTTGCAACTATATAGAATGCCAGAGAGCAGTGACAACATTGTCTATATCAATGTAGCTGCTGCTATAAGCATACATAAATGTAATATGGTTGATAGATACAAAATCAATGCCCAAAAAAGAAGATATGGGCTCTAAAACATGATTTCTAGCCAACCCGGGAAAGATTGCTAGAAATACCAAGAAATATACAATGTGACAAATAACCCTGAGGTTAATATGCCACTGCAAACTAGATCTGAAATGGAATGAGGCTATGACAAATCTTAAATGGTGATTTCCTCCTCCAATGGTATTTCTAAATAGAAGGTTAACCCCTCTACTCAGAAATAAACCCTCCTGATGAGCTCAATGAACCCTCCCAACAACTACCTCCAAACATAATGCAGTTTAGAATTGTGACTGTGCTGTGAGGGATAGTAGATGGTTGGCCTAATTCCAAAGATGTGTAAATATGCCCAGGATCCCTCCTTACTGATCCTCCAATGGATAGGCTACCTCTCCACTAAAAAACAAGCTCAGAAATGGCTCAATGTGATCCTCCTTTGTTGCACCCTACAAAACAACCCAGCTCTAAACTGAAACTACATTGTAGCTGAAGGAGGTATCTTGGCAAGAATGTTAGAATGAGGAAATACAGCCCAAATAACCTCTCCTTCCCTAAGGATGAGGTAGGGATTCCCGATCAGGAACACCCTTGTGCTAAACAACACAACAACCTTGCTAAACAGTAAAAGGAAGCAAAGTATAAACAGAACAATATCAATAATAATCTAAAACATGAGTAAAAATGGCTACCATCCCCTCCATATATATTATGTGAGCCTTCTCACATTGGGTCCCATCCATACTTGCCACTAAGCTCATGCAAGTTGTCCTCCACTAAAAATGCGTTGTCTCATGATGAATTCCACTCCATGACAGCGTTGTTGACTTGGTCAAAGTTGACCTCTTCAACATGCATCTCCTCCAATTCACACCCAAAGGTACTTAATCTAGCTATTTATTCTTCCTCCTTTCACATTAGGAGTGTTATTATTCCTTCTAAAGGGTTTTATGGGCCTCCCTACCCACTTATTCACCTACCTAATGATAAAACAAACTATAATATTCCATCTAGATGAAGGCTAAATTTTTGGAATATTACAGTCGCATGTGTGTCGACTCAAGAGAGCACTGTATGGGCTGAAGAAAGCACCTCATGCTTGGTACACTCAGATTTATAGCTATTTCACCGGGTTGGGATTCACCAAAAGTGAAGCTAATGCAAACCTATACCAGATTTTGGTTGGTGGTAAGCTCTTGATTATCGTACTTTATGTTGATGATATAATTTTGAAAGGTGATGAGCAACTGATAACCTCATGCAAGGAGGATCTTGTAAGGGATTTTGAAATGAAGGACATGGGACTCCTTCACTATTTCCATGGTTTGGAAATATGGCAGCGGGATGGTGAACTTTTTGCTTCTTAAGGCAAGTATGACAAAGAGATACTGGGTAAGTTTTTCATGGAGAGCTGTAAACCCATGGACACTCCTCTTCTAGGAAATTGGAGGAAAGAGGATGCTACTTTAGGAGATGTAGTGGACGCTACTATCTACAGGTAGCTAGTGGGTTCACTGATGTACTTACTGAACACCAGACCAGACATGTTCTACGCAGTTAACCAACTAAGTCAAGATATGGTTAAGCTGACCAAGATCTTTTGGAAGGCGAGGAAGCACATGTTGAGATATCTCAAGGGCACTACACAGTATGGATTATGGTATAGATGAAAAGAGGAAGTGAAGCTTCAAGGCTTCATGGATGCAGATTGGGCAGGCGGTCCATCAGACAGAAAGAGCACATCAAGAGGGATCTTCAGCATAGGATCGACAACATTTTTTTGGTACAACAAGAAGCAACGATCTGTGGCACTCAGTTCAGCCAAGGCAGAGTACATGGCAGCAAGCCAAGCTACATGTGACGCCATCTGGCTGAGAAAGATCATTGTTGGGTTATTTGGTTCTCAGATGGACCCAATTGTGATACATTGTGATAACCAGAGTTGCATTAAACTCTCAGTTAATCTGGTATTCCATGAGAGGTCCAAGCACATAGAAATTTGGTACCACCATCTCAGAGATTGTGATTAGAGGCACATCATGTTACTTCAGTAAATTCCCACGGAGGATCAGGATGCAGATATTCTAACGAAGGGGCTCACCAAGAGAAAATTCGAATACCATAGAGGCAGGATCAGGGTGGTAGATAATCCCTTTCTTATTGAGAGGGAGTGTTGAAGTCCAACCATAAATTGCAGCACACACACTAGTGCGGGACCAATAGGTCTTAGCGATATATTAGTGTGAAGGCCAAATTAATTAATTAATTGGGTGTAGTGTCTAATTTAATTTTCCTTTAATTAAATTGGACAATAAAATGTAATATTATCTTGTGATCACTTGTAATAGTTAACTAAGTGTGATAAACTCAGTTAGCTCATGTATTTCGAGTTGAGGGTGGGTGGTGAGGCATGTAGAGTAATTCTATTAGTTAAGGAGTTTGAATTGCATTTGGTGCATTAGTTTAATGCATGAGTAATCAGTTAACTCAGTTAGGTGATTTAGAGTCAGTTGAACTAGTTGTAACTATTTGTTGCACTAGTGAGAGATCAATTGAATTAAACATTATTTAATTCACATTCAATGATCTGCAATGCAAATGACGATTTACTCTTAATAGTTGCATGCATGTTAGTTCCATTGGAGACCCTATTGAGACAAAGGTTAAAGGGATGTTAACTATCAGTTGTGTGATTACTAGGTTGACCACATGCAACCAGACACCCATTGGATTGCCCATGATCCTTGCGCATTTTTAAAAGGACAAAATTCCTAAAGAATAGAGATTTCATTCATCAGTAATTGCGCAAGAAAGGAAGGTTGTTTAGAGGCTAAGTGTTGGTCAGTTTTGTCCAGGATAGTGTGAGACAATTGTGAGAGTGCAAGAGACTCTTGTGAGAAGAGTGCATTGTAATTTTTTCATTATTCCATGGCTAATATAAAATAGAAGATAGAGGGGTTTTGAGCAGCAAGCTTTCCCTAGGAAATTATCTGTGTTGTGGTTTGATTTGATTCTTTCTTTGCTTCATGTGATTGGCGATTGTGTTTAATTTCCATGATTGTTTCATAGAAAGATTCAATATCTAGATTTAGTACATTATTAGATCATATTGAATCCATTGATATACATATGTTTGTATAATTTCTACATGCATGAAAAATATTTTTTCTCAAACCAATTCAACTGAAATTTCTTTGACATGCAATGACAATGAAATTATTGTGATGAAAAGTTGCCACGAAACACTTATGATATTTCAAGCTTGAAGATACAAATTAGGGGATGAGAAACAAGGTGAAGTATGGCCATAATTTTCACTCTTACAATACAAAACTCATTCATATAGATTACAATGCTTACTATGGTAGTATAAATCTTAAAGGTGCATTAATGAAGCAACAACTCCCCAAATCCTAATGCATTTAGAAGAATTAGAACCAAGATGATGCAAGGAAGGCATAAACATTGTGCTTGTAAAAACATGGGAATCCATAGCCCTCAATGATAGGTAGTTCATCTAAGTATTTGACCAAGTCAGGTGAAAGGAATGGCCATTGAAGCCTTGAAAATAAAAGGTGGACCCAAATTTACGTATTCAGAAAAAACGTTTTGGGGGATGTTGTAGCTACTAAAACAATTAGAAAACCACTAGTATAGTCCAACATCTCTCACTTTGTCCCTTCAAAATGTAGAGTTTTAAAATAACTAAAAGAATCTATTGCACAAACAGTATGGGTATCACTTTGAGCTACCTGACCATTGATAGTTGTGTCATCCATCTATCTCACAACTAGGTCCTACTTATCCTTTGACACAATCAAATAATATTTCCAATGAGAATCTATATCCCTCATGGAATCACTTAAGAAATCACAATCGATGCTTCATTTCCAGCAAGCATCGATAGCCCCGACAAAGTTTCTTGTTGATCAGGTGCTCAAACTTATGCTCAAAAATGAAATTTGTTGGAATGGTGGGGAATGTAAACAACTGTGTATATATCGCCATTCAGAATCAGGCGCACCTCACACTAGAAAATTTGGCAAAAATTCCGATGCCCAATTCGTCGCTATTCCGACACATAGTCGTCGCAAGAGCGACAGTTCGAGGGCGGGCAAAACGTGGTTTACCATACCATCGCAGTTCCGACACAATTAAAAAGTGTCGCACTATTGACACTTTTTCTGTCGCTTCCAAACAAGCGTCACTCTTCTGACGTTTCCCAATCCGTCGCACTTCCGACCTTTGTAAACTGTCGCACTTCGGACGAAATGTGGTCTGACGTTTTGAACGTCGCTCTTCCGACGTCTGTAAAATGTCACAATTACGATGAAATGTGGTCCGAAATTTTGAACGTTGCTCTTCCGACATTTGTAAACTGTCGCAATTCCGACGCAATGTGGTCCGACGTTTTGGACGTCGCTCTTGCGACGGTTGTAAACTGTCACAATTCCGACGAAATGTGGTCCGACGTTTTGGATGTCGCTCTTCCGACGTTTGTAAACTGTCACAATTCCGACGAAATGTGGTCCAACATTTTGAACGTCGCTTTTCCGACGTTTTTATACTGTCGCTCTTCCGACGTTTCTAATCTGTCGCAATTCCGACGCTTACAAGGCGTCGGTATAGCGACGGGAGGTTCAATTTTTAAAAAAAAAATGAAACTTTAAAAGAGGAAAACGTTGTTTTGAATATATTATATGAAGTAAAATAGTCCATGAAGTCATTACATTTTCACATCTAAATATTGGAACCCAAATATCCATCTAGTAAAGTGGAAGTCCCACCCCAGACAATGATAGAAAAATACCCCATGTCACATACATGGACATGATATAAAACCAAGTAACGGTCCACATGGAGATTATCGAAAATCTGAGAAAGCATCCAAATATGCCCGAGGCATCTATAAGAAAGTGAAATAGCAGTATGTAGAATAGTAAAGAAATAGATAGAGTACCGACGTCCATTATTCCAAATACAAATTAAAGTACCCAAAATCCTTGAATAGAGAAAAACGCTAATCATGTGAGTAGTTTGATATGTCCAAAATATAAAAAGACCATTAGACCATATCAATAAAACAACAACATAGACCAGCATAGCTAGTTTTGAAGGCAGAGTGATAAACATTAATCATTTTTTTTTCACAAGAGAAAAAACGATGTTTTAAATATATTATATGAAGTAAAACAGTCCATGAAGTCATTACATTTTCACATCTGAAGATTGGAACCCAAATATCCATCCAGAAAATTGGAAGTCCCACCCCAGACAGTGATTGAAAAATACCCCATGTCACATACAAGGATCACTATTTACATTATTTTATTCATTACACTCTAAATAGAGAAGACGCTCTTCTTTTGGCGAAGTATTCGGCAGCAATTCAACAACTATCTTAAGTGAAGGTATTTCACATTCAATCGGAAGGGTAGCTTCCAGACCATAGACAAGCTAGAATGGAGTGAATCCAATCGCATCCTTCACTGAGGTTCGATAAGCCTAGAGAGTCGAAAACAACATGAGATGCTATTTTGATTTGTGCATCCCAATCGTACGTTGAAGAATAGTGACGAGAACTTTGTTCACGGCTTCCACCTGGCCATTGTCCTGAGGGTAGTACGACGTTGAACTATCGTGATGTAGACCCAACTTGGAAGTTAACTCTGCCACTATGTAATGCCGAAAATGGGAACCATTATCGGTAACAATGGCTTGAGGGACACCAAACCTAGAAATGACATGATTGAATAGAAACTGCGCTACTGTCTTACCGTCAGCCATAAGTGTAGGCATTTCTTCAGCCCATTTGGTGAAGTATTCCATGACTACGATGATATAAGCATGCCCCTCAGCCGAGTGACAGTTACATGTCATAAAATTGATGCCCCACTTTGCAAAGGGACCAATGGTAATGACAGGGTGAAGATGGGAAGGTGGCGCGTGCATCTTGCGCTGATAAATCTGGAAATCATGGCACTTACAGACAACAATGATGCTGTCTTTAAAGATGGTGGGCTAGAAATACCCAGCACGAAGGATTTTATGTGTAGTAGCATACCCATACATGTGATTGATACAGGTGCCACTGTGACAATCATTCAGGGACTTTTCACCCCCCTCAAGAGTCAAACACCGGCAGAGAATGGAATCAACTCCGATGTGGTAGAGTGTATCTCCGACTATGCGATAGGGTTGCGATTGATGACAGATGCATCGATGAGCATCATTCATCAACTGAGATCAGAATGTGGAAGTATAAAGATATACGATGAGATCATCGTACCAAGGATCAAGGGTGCTAATCAGAAAAGGTGTGTCATCTGGAATGCGTTCCTCAGAACCAGACAGAGTGGAATCTGAAGGGAGAGAGCAGATCAAATCGGCAAAGACTAATGACTTCTTCGACTTGGTAGTAGTGAACTCCAAATCGAACTCTTGGAGGATGAAAATCCACTTTGAGTACTTTCCCCCTAACAATTGACGAGTCAATATGTAAGTCATAGGGCTACAATCAGAAATCATAGTCATTGTGCGCAATAGGATATAGTGACGAAAATGTTGAACAACTTGAACAGTGGCTAACACCAACTTCTTGACATGTGCATAACGTGTCTTAGTATCGATAAGGTTACGAGACAAATAATAAATGACATGCTCATCATCATCATCATCGTCTTGTACCAAAACCATGGCAATCGTGCTAAACGCGGCGACCAAATAGAGGGAGTAATCGCAATGGTAATTTGGAGGATACAACAGAGGAGCATTGACGAGTAACGTCTTCAATGCATCGAAGGATTTTTGGGCGATCTCATCGCAGAGGAACGAGAGGCCTTGCTTTAGTAATCGTGTAAATCCTTTGGCCACTTTAACATAGTTAGGTATAAAACGGCGTAGGAAGTTAGCTTTCCCTTGAAAAATCTGCAGCTGATGTAAGGAGGAAGGAGAGGGGAGATTAATGATAGCTTCAACTTTGAGTGGATCGAGACGAATCTTGTCTTTGGAAATGATAAACCCTAAGAGTCTACCGGAGTCCATGCAGAAGATGCACTTATGTGGATTCAGCTGGATGTTATAGCGTCGAAAGCGAAGAAAAATCTGACGAATATGATCAGGATGGTATTTACGCTTAGCCGAATGAGCCAGAAAGTCATCCAGATAACGTTGAACAATGCGCTTGATATCGTGGAAAGCATATGAAATTTCTCGCTAAAATGTAGCCCCAACATTTTTAAGACCGAAAGGGAGATTTTTATAAGTGAAAGTACCCCAAGGATATATAAAGGTGGTCTTATGTTGATCTATAGGAAGAATATTAATCTGGTTGTACCCAGAAAACCTGTCCATAAGGGAAAATATTTCACTCCCAGCACAGTCATCAATGACTTGATCAATAAAAGGAGTGGAATAATTATCCTTAGGGAAAGCACGGTTAATGTCACGATAATCAACACAGACCTGAATGGTACCCTGTTTCTTATCTACAGGAACAATATTGGAAACCCATTCTGTCAAGGGAATCAGATAGATAAAACTAGTTCTAAGAAGTTTCTCAACTTCTCCCTTAATAGCAGCAGCCTTTCTAGGGTGTACAGGACGAAGACGCTGGCGAACAAGCTTCGCACCAGGATAGGTATGAATCTCATGCACCACTATACTTGGATCGATGTTGGGAATCTCTTCGTAAGATCATGCGAAAACGTCACAAAACTCGCGGAAGAGACTAGTATAGACTTGAATCTCAACGAGAGAACAGGTCGCCCTAATATGGATGTTCTCGACAACCCCCAATTTAACGGAGATGTCAATAGGCATCATCTGTGTAATGTTTCTCAAGTTACCTTTTGCAAAGAATTTGTGTGTCAGGATAGGCGTTTGAAGCGGAGGAGAAGGAACCCGAGAAGCAAACCTCTCGAGTGTAATATTCCAAAAATTTAGCCTTCATCTAAATGGAATATTATAGTTGGTTTTATCACTAGGTAGGTGAATAAATGGGTAGGGAGGCCCATTAACCTCTTTAGAAGGAATAATAACACTCCTAATGTGAAAGGAGGAAGAATAAGCAGCTGGATTGAGCACCTTTGGGTGTGAACAGGGATTGGATCATGTTGATTCAGTCAACTTTGACCAAGTCAACAACGTTGTCTAGATACATTGAATCTCCTTGATGAACAACGCAGTTTTAGTGGAGGACAACTTGCATGATCTTGGTAGTGAATATGGATGGGACCTAATGTGAAGAGGTTCACTTGCTATATATGGAGAGGATGGGATCCTTTTTTATTCATGTTTTTAGTTTATCATTTTGATATTGGTCTGCTTAGACTGTTGCTTCCTCTTGCTGTTTAGCAGGGTTGTTGTGTTGTTTAGCACCGAGTGTTCCCGAGCGGGAATCCCACCTCTTTCCTTGAGAGCCCTCTTGGAAGAGTATTGTATTCATTTCCACATTCAGGTTTTCAGGCCAAGCTACAAATTTCTTCATCAGCGCAGTTTCTGAAGGTTATTGTGCTGTGTTGCAGGGTGTTGCAGTGGAGGGGTTAGAATCCCACTTTCTGAGCTAGTTTCTCATAGGAGGAAGGTTTCCTTCTCTTGGGAGAGCTGTTTGGAGAGTCATATAGAATATTTCAGATATTTGGCATCAGGCTATACATTTCCCATCATTTCCAGCACTGTTTCAGCTAGGGAATGCATTATTTTTGAAGGCAGCTTCAATGGTAGATCCTGTGGTTTCTTTGCAGTGTTTCCTAGTGATTGAGGGGTTCATCATTTCATGGGAGAAGACCTTTTAAGGGATCGACATCATATATATTATATTTCAGCCTTCTACACTCTTATTCTCTAGTTCTGAAGTGTATCTTTAGCCATAGGGCTTTATATCCCATCTTGTATGGAGTTTATTTCTGAAAACCCTTCCCGGGTTCTTGTAGGAGTTTGTATTGAGCTTAGATCTGTATTGAGCATATATTTTGAGGCTTATAACAGCCCTACACATTTTTTATATCATTTAGCTGTAGCAGTGTGTTTTTCACTGCGCTGTACCAGTCTCTAGCATTTTTGTATTATGACAACAATTCATTTGTGGAGTGATTTATTATGGGAGGCTTGTTCCTTCATTGTATATGACTCATGCCTCACTCTTGTGTATGGATTTTTTGATATAATACACGGTTTAATGTCTCCATATTGGTCTCCCATGTTTATGAGTTGATTTACACAGCTATTTCCAGTTTTGTGTTCATGTATTGCTGCATCCCCATTTTGGGATATTATAGTGGTATCATAACATAATCTTGGCTCAGCCTGTGGATCTCATCCATTATGCTATCAAGAGAAGAAGGAGAAGAGAAAATGTATAGAAAAGAGAAGACTCCATTATGTGGAGGAAAGAAGGAGGAGAGGCTCTCAAAGCTTCTTCCAAAATATATACAGAGCATTCAAGAAGATCTCAAGAAATTGAGAAGGGAGATGGAATCTCCAGAGGAGTTTGGATCTGGAGCCAAATCTAGATTTGCACATGATAGGTGTGAGCATGCAGCTGGGAGGGAAAATATTTCACTCCCAGCACAGTCATCAATGACTTGATCAATAAAAGGAGTGGAATAATTATCCTTAGGGAAAGCACGGTTAATGTCACGATAATCAACACAGACCTGAATGGTACCCTGTTTCTTATCTACAGGAACAATATTGGAAACCCATTCTGTCAAGGGAATCAGATAGATAAAACTAGTTCTAAGAAGTTTCTCAACTTCTCCCTTAATAGCAGCAGCCTTTCTAGGGTGTACAGGACGAAGACGCTGGCAAACAAGCTTCGCACCAGGATAGGTATGAATCTCATGCACCACTATACTTGGATCGATGTTGGGAATCTCTTCGTAAGATCATGCGAAAACGTCGCAAAACTCGCGGAAGAGACTAGTATAGACTTGAATCTCAACGAGAGAATAGGTCGCCCTAATATGGATGTTCTCGACAACCCCCAATTTAACGGAGATGTCAATAGGCATCATCTGTGTAATGTTTCTCAAGTTACATTTTGCAAAGAATTTGTGTGTCAGGATAGGTGTTTGAAGCGGAGGAGAAGGAACCCGAGAAGCAAACCTCTCGAGTGTAATATTCCAAAAATTTAGCCTTCATCTAAATGGAATATTATAGTTGGTTTTATCACTAGGTAGGTGAATAAATGGGTAGGGAGGCCCATTAACCTCTTTAGAAGGAATAATAACACTCCTAATGTGAAAGGAGGAAGAATAAGCAGCTGGATTGAGCACCTTTGGGTGTGAACAGGGATTGGATCATGTTGATTCAGTCAACTTTGACCAAGTCAACAACATTGTCTAGATACATTGAATCTCCTTGATGAACAACGCAGTTTTAGTGGAGGACAACTTGCATGATCTTGGTAGTGAATATGGATGGGACCTAATATGAAGAGGTTCACTTGCTATATATGGAGAGGATGGGATCCTTTTTTATTCATGTTTTTAGTTTATCATTTTGATATTGGTCTGCTTAGACTGTTGCTTCCTCTTGCTGTTTAGCAGGGTTGTTGTGTTGTTTAGCACCGAGTGTTCCCGAGCGGGAATCCCACCTCTTTCCTTGAGAGCCCTCTTGGAAGAGTATTGTATTCATTTCCACATTCAGGTTTTCAGGCCAAGCTACAAATTTCTTCATCAGCGCAGTTTCTGCAGGTTATTGTGCTGTGTTGCAGGGTGCTGCAGTGGAGGGGTTAGAATCCCACTTTCTGAGCTAGTTTCTCATAGGAGGAAGGTTTCCTTCTCTTGGGAGAGCTGTTTGGAGAGTCATATAGAATATTTCAGATATTTGGCATCAGGCTATACATTTCCCATCATTTCCAGCACTGTTTCAGCTAGGGAATGCATTATTTTTTAAGGCAGCTTCAATGGCAGATCCTGTGGTTTCTTTGCAGTGTTTCCTAGTGATTGAGGGGTTCATCATTTCATGGGAGGAGACCTTTGAAGGGATCGACATCATATATATTATATTTCAGCCTTCTACACTCTTATTCTCTAGTTCTGAAGTGTATCTTTAGCCATAGGGCTTTAGATCCCATCTTGTATGGAGTTTATTTCTGAAAACCCTTCCCGGGTTCTTGTAGGAGTTTGTATTGAGCTTAGATCTGTATTGAGCATATATTTTGAGGCTTATAACAGCCCTACACATTTTTTATATCATTTAGCTGTAGCAGTGTGTTTTTCACTGCGCTGTAGCAGTCTCTAGCATTTTTGTATTATGACAACAATTCATTTGTGGAGTGATTTATTATGGGAGGCTTGTTCCTTCATTGTATATGACTCATGCCTCACTCTTGTGTATGGATTTTTTGATATAATACACGGTTTAATGTATCCATATTGGTCTCCCATGTTTATGAGTTGATTTACACTGCTATTTCCAGTTTTGTGTTCATGTATTGCTGCATCCCCATTTTGGGATATTATAGTGGTATCATAACATAATCTTGGCTCAGCCTGTGGATCTCATCCATTATGCTATCAAGAGAAGAAGGAGAAGAGAAAATGTATAGAAAAGAGAAGACTCCATTATGTGGAGGAAAGAAGGAGGAGAGGCTCTCAAAGCTTCTTCCAAAATATATACAGAGAATTCAAGAAGATCTCAAGAAATTGAGAAGGGAGATGGAATCTCCAGAGGAGTTTGGATCTGGAGCCAAATCTAGATTTGCACATGATAGGTGTGAGCATGCAGCTACACCCTATTATGAACATCGCAGTCAAATGTCTAGATCTGTCACGAGAGAGATGAAAGAAGGAGGAATGCCTAAGAGGGAAAATCTTAGTGATTTTCTGTAGGAGTATGAATCTCAAACTGAGAAGTTTAGAGATCATATCACTTTCCAGGAGTTTTGCAAGATCAAGGTGGAGAGGAGCAAGCAGCATGACATGATTAGATTTCTCCTATCTAATTTTTATGGATCAACAACATGTTCATCCAAAGCTTGGGTAGAGGAGCTACACACTTATTTGCAGCAGCACCAAGTTTCTGAAGATGTAGCCATCAGAGTTGCAGCGCTGCACTTTGAAGCTAAAGCCTATGCTTGATGGTTTTTTTAGTCATTTTCATTGAAAAATGCCAATATTCCTTCTTATGCAAAGTTCACTAAAATATTGGTGGAGAGGTTTGATGGAAGACATTCTAAAACACTCTTGGTAGAGCCAAACAAACCAAGACAAATAGAACTTTTGCATGAGTTGGAAGAACCTATAAACTCACATCCACTTCAGATAACTATTGGAGAAACTAACATCTTGCATAACATGTTAATAGAGGCAAGATATTGGTCTCATATATTTCAACAAGAGGGCATGCAGGTTCCTTTTTCAAAAGAGGATCCTCTTATTAAGAAGGTGACTCCCATTCATATTGAAGAGGAAGAGAAGGATGGGGGCAACAATGCTGTCACATCTAGAGCATATATAGTCCCTCATGGAGAGGAAAGAGGAGCACATGCTCCAACAGGAGGAATTCTTGTGTCATTGCAAGATATTCCCCAGGATCTCACAAATGGAAGACAAATCACAATCAATGAGCAACATGATTGTGAGATTTTACTGATAGAAGGAGAAGGTAGGGAGGATTGTCAACATCATTTGATGAGGAGCACACACCCCTATCTATTACAGAGATTTGGTGCAAAGAAGAGGCAGAATAGTTTGCGTTGTGAGGGCAGGGGCAAGGTTTTCCAACCATATGTACAATCTACCTTTGACATTGATGTCTCACTACATGGAGGCATTCCACCCGGGAGGCCACCAGATTTGGAGTTGGTAAGAGACATCTTGCCATTTGGTTCACCCCTATTAGATTATAGAAAGGTGAAGGCTTTGGAGGAGTCTAGTACAATTCAGAGTGTTTGGGATAGACTCAAGGAGGAGGGAGACATTCTCCCATTTTCAGCACCACCCACTCTCACTATATGTACTTAACTGGCAGAAGTTGTTGTAGTGATGGAGGATGACACCTTCATGGTGTAAGGGAGCTGCTCCATGGATTTGGAGAAACAGAGGGTACTTCCTTTGAGGAAGAAATCCTCCATACATTGGAGTAGATGGATGCCACTCATGCTTACATTAGCCAATATTGAGAGATTCTTTTTGGATGCAAGCTTCTCATGGGAGGCCAACCTCCAAAGACCACTACTTCTTTTTTAGCATAAGAAATTGCATGATGGGCATGGGAGAAATTTGGAGGATGAATTTGGCATGAGGGATGTCAAAGGAAAAGACAACATCATGTGGGGGGCTTCACATTGCAGATCATCAACGCTGTCTCTTGGGAGGATTGATCCATATTGGAGGTCTCAACTCTTGGTAGAGTAATCTGAGGATCTTGGTGCTTGCATGATCCTTGATGACCCAGATAGAGATGATAGACATATGGTGGATGATGTGGTCATCTATTCTTATGGCAGAGTCTTCTTGACTAGAGTTTCTGAGCTCAAGGAGAAGCTGCTACATGCAGCACATGAGGACTTCCTTTCCATGCACTTTGATGCATATCTTTCTTTGGCAGAGGAGTTCACTTGGGAGGGCATTTAGCATGATATATTATAGCATATGGAGAGATTCATAGCCTAGATGGAGATAGAGAGGATGTCATAGCCACTTCCCTACTCTTTGGAGGTGAGGGAGAATTTCCGGTTGAGTCATTCCAACTCAAGGTCCCAAGTACATGGTGGAGAAGGTATAACTTAACATTATGTTTTGTACTTCTTTAATTTATATGAGTAGCATGTTGAACCAAGGAGGATTATCCCTTATTGCATATTATATGATGATCTACTTGAAGCCACTTGCAGCATTGATATTGGCTATTTTATTGGTGGTTTGTGGGGGAAGCCACATGATTTTTGGTGTGCAACTTTGACACCACGTTGTGCTTTCATGTTCCTATCTTATAGAATGACTGTGGCAGAAAACAAGTGGTTGGGAGAGCACTTGTTATTACTTGTTTTGATGCAGGCAAGGGATGCACTGCACTGGTTCCATGTGTGGAAATATGATCCACTCTCTGGTTGTCATATGGCAGCTTGTTTTCATTGGTTTTTGCTTCCATGTATTGCTGATATTATTATATTCATGGGGAGCATTGTTTGGAGAGTGCTAGATGAGTTGGAGATGCCCATTGGAATAATAAAGAATAATAAATAATTTACTGAGAGAGAAATAAATACAAAGAGACTAGCAACAAATCATGAACATAAGCACACATGTTTATCCAGGAAAACCCCAAATCCGGGGAATAACCCAACCAATGAAATTTCATTAACTAATGGCCAAAACCATGGCCAATCCGGCCAAGTGAGCCTTCACCACTCACCTCCAGGCCTACATTACAATGAAGTCTTGCCAGCCTTTTATAGGCTCTATTACATGCAATACCATGGGCCAAAACCATGGGTGCACAAAACCATGTGCCCCAAAACCACTACTATTTACCCTAGTCAACTTTGACTCTATCTTGAGTCAAGTTTACCTAACATTGGGAGTATGATTCTCCCTACTTTACATGTTGTATGTTTTAGGAGAAACGATGGGCAAACCATGATTGCCACACCACACTTCTTGTCTTCACATGGGAAAAGCCATTTGAAGAGCTTGCGTTCTTGGAGGAGGCACTTCATGGCTTATTTGTTTGGTGGGGTAGCTTGGGCCACTCTGGGAGGTCATGAAATTTCAGCCCAAGATCAGCAACAGCCCCATACTTACCACAAATGGAGAGAGAAACCACTTGGATGGGAGGATCCAATCTCTCCATGTAGCCCCAACACATTGTATGAACCAGGGGTTGAGGATCTTTTTGATGAGCTACCTAGAATGGCTCATTTCATTTGGATGATAGCATGGTTGTGGGAGTCACTCATTGGGAATAAGATTCCCCATGTTTTTTGTCACTCATACCTTGAGGAGGCCATTGGACAGCAAGGAGGTTTCCACTTATACCTTCCTCCTTTCTATGATGTGAGCCATGTGGTTTTGCATACTTGGGAGGAAACATTGGAGGGAAGATTTGTAGCAGATTAATTTGAGCAGTGGTGGGGAATATTGATGAGGAGGCCATAAGAAGAGGAAGGGAGGAATTTTGCTCCACCTTTACAGTTGCTTGAGGACAAGCAACATTTTGGAGGGAAGGACTGTAATATTCCAAAAATTTAGCCTTCATCTAAATGGAATATTATAGTTGGTTTTATCACTAGGTAGGTGAATAAATGGGTAGGGAGGCCCATTAACCTCTTTAGAAGGCACAATAACACTCCTAATGTGAAAGGAGGAAGAATAAGCAGCTGGATTAAGCACCTTTGGGTGTGAACAGGGATTGGATCATGTTGATTCAGTCAACTTTGACCAAGTCAACAACGCTGTCTAGATACATTGAATCTTCTTGATGAACAATGCAGTTTTAGTGGAGAACAACTTGCATGAGCTTGGTGGAAAATATGGATGGGACCCAATGTGAAGAGGTTCACTTGCTATATATGGAGAGGATGGGATCCTTTTTTATTCATGTTTTTAGTTTATCATTTTGATATTGGTCTGCTTAGACTATTGCTTCCTCTTGCTGTTTAGCAGGGTTGTTGTGTTGTTTAGCACTAAGTGTTCCTGAGCGGGAATCCCACCTCTTTCCTTGAGAGGCCTCTTGGAAGAGTATTGTATTCATTTCCACATTCAGGTTTTTAGGCCAAGCTACAACTTTCTTCATCATCACAGTTTCTGCAGGTTATTGTGCTGTGTTGCAGGGTGCTGCAGTGGAGGGGTTAGAATCCCACTTTCTGAGCTAGTTTCTCACAGGAGGAAGGTTTCCTTCTCTTGGGAGATCTGTTTGGAGATTCATAGAGAATATTTCAGATCTTTGGCATCAGGCTATACATTTTCCATCATTTCCAGCACTGTTCCAGCTAGGGAGTGCGTTATTTTTGAAGGTAGCTTTAGTGGCAGATCCTGTGGTTTCTTTGCAGTGTTTCCTTATGATTGAGGGGTTCATCCTTTCATGGGAGGAGACCTTTGAGGGGATAAACATCAGATATATTATATTTTAGCCTTCTACACTCTTATTCTTCAGTTCTGCAGTGTATCTTCAGCCATAGGGCTTTAGATCCCATCTTGTATAGAGTGTATTTTTGAAAACCCTTCCCGGGTTCTTATAGGAGTTTGTATTGAGCTTGGATCTGTATTGAGCATATATTTTGAGGCTTATAACAGCCCTACACATTTTGTACATAATTTTTCTGTAGCAGTGTGTTTTTCACTGCATTTTAGTAGTATCTGACATTTTTTTATTGTGACAACAGTTCATTTATGGAGTGATTTCTTATGGGAGGCTTGTTCCTTCATTATATATGACTCATGCCTCACTGTTGTGTATGGATTTACTGATATAGTACATGGTTTAATGTCTCCATATTTGTCCTTCATGTTTATGAGTTGATTTACACTACTATTTCTAGTTTTGTGTTCATGTATTGTTGCATCCCCATTTTGGGATATTACATCGAAACACGTAGACATGGACCTAAGGTCGGGCATGAATGAGGAACGATGATGACTATCATCCCAAGGAGAATCCTCAAGAGACATAGTTTCCACGAACCTCATCAAAGGGAAATATCTCTCTCAAGGGATCAGGTAAATCTGAATCGCCGAGCCAAGGGGATTGAGAATAAGTATCAAGAGACATGCCCAAAGGAGCATGATCAAGAGGTGGAGGATTTGAAGCTTAAACAAGTTCAAAATAATCTATCTCGATTGGACTTAATGACATCGAATCTCCAAATGAATCAATCTGCTAGGGCGAAGGGATGATCCACGGATCAGAAGACTTGGAGATCATATTAACCTAGACAGTGTTGGGTGGAGGAAGAGGAAAAATACCCATTAGGGTAGGATATTTGAAGATACCCAACACTACGCTCTTGTAAGGGGTAGGAATTTGATCGATGTACGGAACGTTGCTTTTGGAAGATGAAGAACTGAAGAAAGCCAACTGATCAACAGTAAATATCTTTCCTTCGTGCGGAAATCACAAAACACGAAAGAGATTGGACAGAATGTACAAGATGGCGTGAGACCAACTACGACCAAGGAGAAGATTGTAATTGAGGTTGGCATCAACTAATTCAACCTCAAAGTTGACTGTTTTCCCTTCTCGAGTAATCAGTAAACTAGCAAGAACACCAAGAGGTTTATATTCCCTTTCCACCAAACACTTCTAGAGCATTCAGAGATGAATTTAGAGCTGGAGAACCGATGGCTTACTAGTAGAAAGATTACATGACACACGTAGATGCACCCTCGTCCACGAATGATCAATGGATATTCAGTCCATTAATCCCAACTTGAATAATGAGCACAAGCTGGTGAGGGAGACGTGGGATGAAATTCTCCAAGTCGAAAGTGATAAGGCTTGAATTGACAGGATCAACCCCATCAATGGCAGATAGCAAAGCCTTCTGTTGAGACAGGAAACTCTAAAGTACTTCTAATGTAGACATAGCAGATGGTGCGTGAGCCAAATCTCAACAATACTGTAATGTTGAGCAGCACAAACATTAGGTTTGTAAGAAGACTTACGGAGTACAACTTTGGAAGGTGGTCGTACAACAGGCTTAGTACTGCGACTTTCAATCTGAAGAGAGATACAAGCAGGTGGAGGAGGAGGGCCATCAACGATCTCTTTCCCCACTTCTTGACGCGGTTCGGTATAATATTTTGACTGGGTAGCAATAGAAACAGATGCATAACCATTCATCATGAAAACCTGAGATCCAAAAGGGGCAGAGGACTGAGGTTGCTCTACTAACTGAGTCTGTTGTGATGGAAACGGTTCTTTGAGAACAACCAAAGTTCCTTTGGTGGCTTTGAGCAATAGACTCACTTCGGCCCATCGAGGACAGTCCTTAGTGTAGGGCTCTTTGTCACAAATCAAGCAAGGATACTTCGGTTTACCCTGTGAACCATCATCAGCACGAGATTTATGAGAATCTTGTTTCGGGGTATCGACTTTGGCCTTACCTTTACCCTTATTTTTACCTTTGGAAGCTTTATCCTTTGAATTGGCCTGAACGACATTCACTTCTGCAGTTTTACCAGAATTCGTGGCTGGCTAAGAAGCAGTATCATTGGAAGAAGTAGATTTTTTCTTCCCAGGATTTGGAGGAGGAGGCTTCTAAGAAGTCTAAGACATGGAACCAATGATACCGTCGATGGATGGCATCTTCGGTGCCTTGGAGGTTCCAGGTCTAGGAACATCCTGCAAGAGATCATACAACATTCCGGACTGAGAGTACACAAGATCAAGGTATTAAGCACGAGCAATGGCTTGTTCCTCAGTAACACATGCCCTCATAGCAATGTCCTTAGCAATCGGAGAAACAAAGGAGGTAGTAAACCAATCAGTTAGAAGTTGATCAGTAATATCGAACTTCATCAAGCGACGACAACGCCTCCATTCATGAATATGATCTGAGATATGAGTAGCTCAATATTGTTTCAAGGATGTGAGGAGGTGCATCATACCGAACTAGTAATTGAAAGTGCGTGAGAAATTCCATGGCTAAAGAATTGAAACCTTAGAAGACACCACGAGATAACTCGACGTACCACTTGGTAGCGACACCAGTAAGAGTCCGTTGGAAAAGACTGAGTTGGATAGAATCATCAACCCAAGAGTTAGAGGAAAACCAAAGATGGTAGGTCATAACATTCACTTGGGGGTCTTCTCCAGACTTGCCCTCAAACTTGGGACAGCCACCAGGAATTTTGGTTGGAATTAGAGGCCAATACGGGTTATGAAGGATCAGATCGTTCGTCAACTTTGACACATCAAGAAGTTCCAACGTAGCGAGAAATGATAATTGAGGATTAAAAGGCATTGTAGGTCGTTGATAAAGACCAGTGTTAACATTCTTCCTAGGTTGAGAGAAATTATTCCCCCATATGTTTTGTCCCAGAGGATTCTGTCCATTGGGGTTATAAGCCTGATATTTCTGCCCATAAATGGGTTTAGGACCAGGATATTGATTCTGAGCATACCAATAATGTCCTTGCTGAGCAACATATGGATTTTTTTGCAGAATGTAAGCATTTCCTTGAGGTGGATTATACACCATCTGGGATTGACCTTGAGGATAATAAGTGAAACCTTGGGGCGCACTATATACCGTTTGAGATTGAGCTTGATGAGGGTAAGTAGCACCTTGAGGCTAAGCAGGTTTTCCTTACGAAGCAGGTTGAATCGACTGCTAAGATTGGACAGGCTATCCTTGCGGGGCAGGTTGGCCTAGATACTGAGGTTGAGCGGTTTGTCCCTATGGGGCAGGTTGTCGTGGATACTGAAGTTGGACAGGTTATCCTTGCGGGGTTTAGTTGGCCTGGATATTGAGGGCCACCAGGTTGCCCTTGTGGAAGAGGTTGGCACGATGGTTGGGATGGGCCAGGTTTCCCCTGAAAACCAGGTTGACCTGGTGCAAGACCGTAGGGTTGTCCTTGTTGTACAAATGCTTGGCCTTGCTGAACGTAAGGTTGCTGCTGTTGCACAAAAGTTTGTCCCTATGGTGGATATATTCCCCCCCCCAGGAATATAAGATGCTCCTGGTTGAAATTGAGGTTGACCAGAAGGACCGTATGGTTGTCCTTGTTGGTTTGAAGGTTGTACCTATTAGGGTTGTCCTTGCAGACCGTAAGGTTGTCCCTGTGGACCCATGGGTTGTCCTTGTTGGACCGAAGGTTGTCCCTGTAAGGTTTGTCCTTGTAGGCTCGAGGGTTGTTCTGACTGGTAAGCGGATTGATTGGGATCAATCGGAGGCAAATAGACGGGATTACCGTATACATAATTATGATGTGGAGGATTTCCAGAAGATTGCTTTTGCTGAGAACCTTGAGGTGTGGAACTCTGCTGCTAAGGACTCGGAGAGGGAGCATACCATTGTTGAATATCCAACAGATAATCATTGAATGTACAACTGCTAGTAATAGAAGTAAAAACCATATGTGCAGTGCACGTAGGAGGGATTTCCACAGCATGAGGCTCTGATCTACTAATGGCGGGCCTAACCGACATAGTAGGATTGATAAATATAGACCTGCGAACAATAGCAAACCCTGATGACTAAGTCATACTAGCAACTGGTG